>JAOEHY010002973.1:0-63766 GCA_025447955.1 Psilopsiagon aurifrons | reverse complement strand
CTCCTTTTGATGCAGCCCAGGATGCGGTTGGCTTTCTGGGCTGCAAGAGCACACTGCCGGCTCACGTTCATTTTTCCATCACCAACACACCCAAGTCCTTCTCCGCAGGGCTGCTCTGAATCTCTTCTCTGCCCAACCTGTAGCTGTGACTGGGATTTCTCTGACCCAGGTGTAGGACCTTGCACTTGGCATGGTTAAACTTCATCAAGTTGGCATCAGCCCACCTCACAAGCGTGTCAGGGTCCCTCTGGATGGCATTCCTTCCCTCCAGTGTGTTAACTGAACTACACAGCTTGGTGCCACCAACAAACTTGCTGACAGCTTGCATGGGTTTATTAAACCACCCTCCTGATGAAAGCCTATGAAATCAGCTTTCTTTTGGGACAAAGGAGGTTTCTAGCACTCCTGGTGGGGAAAAAACAACTCAAAAAGATGAAGCAGTCATATCCTGGAGGCAAAGGAACCTTTTCCCCCTTCCCAGTGATTATGCACCCTTGCTGGTACCAAGGAGCAATGGTCCTCCTATGCAAGTATTACACATCCTGTGAACCTCTTCCCACACTCACAATGCAATGCATGCAACACTCCACACTGCTAGCAAAGCAGCATGAATCACCTCAAAACAAGCAAATACCTTTAAAAAATATATCAATGAAGAAATTATATCAATGAAGAAGACACAAAGAATGAAATCAAAGGCAGATAAAAACTCATGCCAAAGGATGGGTTTTCTCTAAGACATGTGGAAGGCCAGACACACCAAAAAAACTGCTAGCAACTTCACTGTCATTACTGATTTTTCAGGAACTGTGCTTTCATGGAAAGCAGCTGTAAAATGAGGTGACTAGACCAGTTGTGAGGACTGAGTCTGATGCTTGAGTAAATGACTTCATGTTTGTCTGCACACTGAGAGGCTGATGTCATTCAGGGCACTGAGGAGCCACACAAATGGGAAGCAGGAATGGGCTGAGTGGATGCTGCCAGTGCCCCAGAGCTGACCTCTGTCTTTGGAAGATAGAGCCTGTGGATGCAGATAGACCTGATAGCTCGAGGTGAGCCTGAAATGGGCCTTGTTTGCAAAAGCAACATGTGCAACGAAGACATACAAGCATTTATATCATCCAGAGATCAAGAGGGTTCATGTTATACAATTCATCTTCACATACAAAGAGCAAATTCTTAAAGGTTGTTAGCCACCTCATATGTGAACTCAAACCATGATGTGAACCCAGGGGCTGGTAGGTAAGGCTGATAACAGAGGGGCAAACTCATTGCCACCAGAGAGTTCCGATAACTTGCACAAATGGGTTGCAGGATCTGCGTCATCTGGACCTGAAAACTGCTGTGCTGGCAGAGTTTTTGTCCTGGTGTTTTGCTATTTCTTGCTCATTCATCCTCTGTTTTATTGCTGGTTTATAGCTAACAGTAACTTCTCCTTTTTTTTTTTTTTTTTTTGCAACATTGACTTTACTGCAGATCTCCGCACCGTATCTCATGGTAAAATAATTCTACATCCTTTTTTAGCATTTATCCAGCCAAATAAGGAATGCTTTTTGCAAGGGAAATTGCTTTCACTTGAAACTGGCCCTTTTTAGGAAAATTTAATGTAGGAAAGTGTCCTGCACTGGCAGAAAGGGGAGCTGAATTATTATCTCCCATTCTCCTTGGAAGATTCAGCAGTGTTGGCTTGTCCAGAGATCAGAAGATGCACATAACTTGTGTCTAGAACTTCCCCTATCTTGGAGGAAAAGGAGGCCCTATCTAACACTTCAACCATATAAGGAAAAAACAGAGAAGTCCATTGTAGAGGAGAAAGTGCAATAGAAAATTCCTGCCTATTATTGTAGTTACAAGAGCTATTGGGTTCAAGCTGTATTCATTATCCTAGGTGATCTCTTTGGTTGCCGTATCTCTCACTTTTATTTTAAATGACTCAAACATCAAAAGTGCTTGTGAATGCCAGCATCACAGTCATTGCCACCTTTGTGCTAACTCTCAGTAGCAATGTGATAACAACTAATCTGCTTCTCTCTGGTTTACAGATCAGGGGCTGTCACGCACACTGGGGAAGAAATGGTTAAAAATTAATTTCAGTAGACTGTAAGAAAATACTTTGTCAAGAACCTTTAGTTGAAGGGACTGAGTTTGGGTAGTGGATTGGTCTGGTTTGGTTTTGAACTCATAGTGGAGCTGGGCCTTTTATTTACTCCCAGCTCAGAGGCAGACTCCAAAGGAAGATGAATGTTCAAAAAATCTATTTTGAAGAAGTTTTGGGAGCTAAGGTTTCAGATTTTTAACTAATATTTTTTATACATCTTTCGTTATATAGTTCCCAAGATTTGAATTCGGTTTTTTTTAATACTCTCTCCTGCTTTCTAATAGTTACTCCTATACTTGGATTATTTTACCGCTTTCACTGTGGAAGAGCTCTGACTTCCTCTGGAAACTCCTTCTTAAAACTCAGTCTTCCCTGCACCTCCATCATAGAATCATAGAATAGTTAGGGTTGGAAAGGACCTTAAGGTCATCTAGTTCCAACCCCCTTGCCATGGGCAGGGACACCTCACACTAAACCATCACAAATTATGTCCCACCAGACATGCTTAATCCTTCGCTAAACAACTCAGGAAGACTGTTAGCACTCCAAGGTAGAGACTGAATAAAAACCTCCTGTCTTCTCAGAAATTAGAATAACAGAAACAGAGACTGTAAAGAGAAAACCTGCATCCATCAACAAGGATCATCAGTCTGCAGCAATCGAATTTAAAATGCCTTTCCTAGGACTCTTTATGTCTCCCAAACTTCAATGACATAATACAGAAATGCATCTTGAAAATGCTTTTAACTCCATGGCTCATCAGAGCTCAGTGGTAAATGAGCAGATATGTGAACAAAAAACTGTCTCAGGAAGCAAAGCGAAAACATAATCCCTCAGGCTTTCTCTCTGAGACAAAGATCTAATTTAACAAATATTACTTTGGCTGATCAGTTTCTTTAGATTTTCACACCTGCAATTTGTTGTGTTCATCCGAAATAATTGCAGCATTGCTTTCCTTTCAAATAAGAAATATTGTAGCAACACCTCTTTTCAATATTGCCCAACAATAATCACAGTGGCTTATTAAATATTTATTAAGTAACCCTACATGGTTTTGCCTGCTAGATGAATATGTGGTATTGCTCGCAATACTGCAAATAAATACCCCAAAGGATACTCTTTCTGCTGGAGAAATTTCACTAAATAGCTTTTAAAATCTTATTTTGGGGGAATGCGAAGTTAAGATATATGCTGTGCAAAGATCTTCCTTTTCATACGTCTTCAAGCTGCATAATTCACCTGAAGGCTGGGTATAAAGTCTCTAGTTTATTCATTATGACTTCCTTCTATGAGAAATACTATGAAATAATTTGCCAGTCAACTTACAGTCAACCAGCACACCACATCTCCTCCCTTTTGCTGTTTTATCTGCAATTATTTAACATTATCTTGAAGCATTTGGATTTGTTACTTTAGTATTGTTTGTACTGAGCACACATAAGGGCTGCTAATCTGGGAGGGAACTTAGCACACATTGACCTGCCTGTGCTTTGAAGAAAAGGATCTTCTGCCTCAAATACTAACTTGAACTAAAGGATGAGGGAGGAGACCAGCAAGAGATTCTTCCCACATCCAAAACCACATATGTCCGGCTCTTGAACCCTGGTACCGTGATGTATGACTTCCAATAAAGACTTCAGTGAACTTGAATCTTCAACAGCCTTTGGATTCAACTAATGTTAGCAAAGACCTGAAGTTACCTTTGTGAGAGAGAGCTTGCCTGTAGCTAAAGTGCTGCAGGTGGCAATGTGATGGAGGAGACAACTTTGCACCTTTAATAAAATGAGGAGGAGGAGTCAACTGTGGGGCATTACAAGCCTCAGTCTGTGTGAAGTTAGTGTATCATGAGCATATTTAGGACTGGCAATGAGGAGGTTTAAACAAGAGCAGGATGGGTTTGTGCACAAAACATTGGTAACTAAAAAATGTAGACTCTTCCAAAGCCATTCTCACAGCTGCTTTTCAGAGAATCACTGTTTTTTCTGGAAGAGGAAAGCCTTAAGGCTTAGGAAGACATGGATCAGTAACAAAATGCAGCTTCTCTGGAAGCATGTTTCATCTCACCTTTGACCGCTGCTTTCTGTCTTCTGTGAGTCGTTATTAGTAATTATTAGTGTCTCAAGGACCAATCCTCTGTTGATACCAAAAGTACACAAGTCAACAGGGACTTTTAACTTTGACCACGACGGAGCACCTAGTAAATTCACTAGGATTTTAAACCTGTTGCACTGCAGACTAGACTTCTTACTGAGACGTCAAGATACCATGAAACAGACCTTCCCCTGAGTTATTCCAGCATGAATCAGAAATATTTCCATTTGCAATATCAATTTGAAGCTAGTACAAATGAAAGATTTAACTCAATACAATCTTTATCAGGCTTGCATCCTTGGCTTATGTCAAGGCAAAGACAGCAATATCTGCAGCCGGGCTCTTACATCATGGCTCTGGAGATTATGCTGATCTTCAATTCTAAAGGTGAAGAAGGGTCATTCTGCACTCAGTGTTCCCACCATTTAGTGTGGCTTCCTCCTTCATTTCTCTATTTTACTGATATCTTACCTTTCCCTGATGAATTTTGTACATAGCATGTTTCTTGAGCTTAGTTGTAAATCTAAAGACCATGTATATACTGCTCACACTGACCAAGGCTGTAACAGTCAAGGTATAAACCCAACACTCAGAAGACAGTAACTAGGTGAACTTAGAAAAGAGAAGGTGAGAGGAGGTAACTGGGAATGGGATGGGGAAACTGCAGAGGATACAAGACTTGCTAGTCAAACAGACATAAATAAACCAGAGGACTGAATACTAACTCCTGAGGTTGGATATGTGAAAGAAAAGAAAGCAAAAACCAAAAAGAAACAAAGGTTGTTGGCAAGAACGTATGCCTAACAGACATGTTCATTGGCTGTAAAAGTCAGCACCAAAAGAAACTTCATTCTACTGAAGTGCTGGCACACATGCAGGGTCCCTGCTTGAGCCAGAAGACCCCTCTCTGCTGTACTCCTATACGTACCTCCAGACCCCTGAGGGCACTGTCATTCTGGTTTGCTTTTTGTAGGCACATACCCTAGGAAACCACATACTAAAGGTAAGTTAAAAGAAGAAAAGTGACAGAGAAATGTAGGCATCTAACAGTTCAAGCTTGAAAAGATAAGAAAGAAAGCTTAAGTGCTTGGGTATGTGGGGGAATCTATTATATCAGCTGCAGAAGGACAAATACATCAGATCCTATCTGTCTTATCATGTTCCGCTTATTTGCATCAGGCCCAGACAGATGCATGCGTAATCAAAGACATTACTGTGATAACAGTGACATCATAACCTCTTCAGATTTTTTTCTGATGAATGAAAACTGAAGTATTGTTCAGTTTACATTGTTAGGTTATTTCATTCTGAAATGCAAGTATGTGACTGAAACTGCACAGCAAGTACAAGGCAGCTCCTCAGGGTTGTGCCTTTCAAGTACCACACAGGACTGCCAGGGAATTACCATATAAATTTTATGTTCTTCTCACTACTAAGCAGCTTCTGACCAAGAAATTACATCCAACAGAAGCTGTCAAGTGCCAGCAGTCTGGCTGTTCTTGCCATTCCCTGAAATTTCTCTCAGTGTGAAGAACTGTAGCTTTCCAGAGAATAGCCTGTCCTTGTATTGGTCAAGTTGACCCACCCCAGATGAGTCCTGCTAACCCTTTGCCACCACCCCACAGCAGGACCCCTGTATTAGTCCTTATTGTATTGAAAAGAGGAGTAGCAAAGGTTTTATTCTTCAGAAACACTGCAGCCTTCACGAAAACAGCCTTCTAGCATAACTCTGACACATAAGTACTGAACTGACACTTGTTTCAGTAGGCTCATCTTCAACAAATGACATTAAAGCAGAGAAACTAGTCATCAGAGATTTGCCACAGCTTTGGTATAGTTGTATGTCTTGTTGATGCTCTCTGCTGTCCTTCTGAAACCCATTATATGACTGGAGAGCTCAAGGCCCATTAGAATCTTCCAGCACTGCAATTCCCAGCCTTGAGTGTGCAATCTAAAACCCAGAGTCAGGCACAGAAGGTCCCTGGGCAGTGTAAAAGAAGAGGTGTGTGCTTGCAAAAGGCAAGCTGAGTAGCTCATTACTAACTCATTAAGAAACCCACATTGTTTAAAATAAATGCTTCAGTTGCTATGTGCGTAGCACGCAAAGCAGATTTCTGGCTGCATAGTGTGGCAAGTGGATAAGAAAAAAGGGAACTGGTTCAGGCAGATAATAAAAGTCTTGATACTGTAGCTCTTTTACTTCCAGACAGCTTCAGTTCAGCATTATTTCTGTAAAAGTAAAGGCTGTTTTCTGGTTGTTTCTGTTTGCTTTCCACAAAAAATTTATGAAATATTTATTGAAGCATTAATTCAGTTATATTGACAACCCAAAATCTACAGAAGGGTATCATCCCTTCACTGCCACAGGCCTGCAACCAAATAACTCCCTTTTTAAATCCACAGGTAAAGCACGAAGCTTGATGTAAGATACCAGGACTGGATTAAGCACTCCTGTCAGAGCTGAAGAATGGACTCATTAAGTTCTTAGCCTCTTTACTAAGCCTACGCCATTTATTGAACAAATGAAATCAGTGAATTCACTGACTAAATACATCTACATGCATAAATCCTGATATACTAACTCATAACCAGACTTGACATTGCTAAATCTTAAGTCAAAACAAAGCAACCAAGAAGCAAAAGTTACCCATGCGCCTGACATGCCTTTCACTGTAGCTAAGCTGGCTACTCACAGAAAACCCCACTAAAAGCAAAACTGACATAAAGAAAAAACCCTCAGATTCACAGGAAGTTTGAGAACTTGGTTTACCCCTTGGTTTAAACCCTTCAGATTCAAATGTGCCACTCATTTTATGTTTCTAACACACCTGGCAAAACAGGGCTCTGACTTTTGCCCATTCTCAGGTACTGTTCTAATAAAGGAACAACTAATAATATTAAGAGCAATAAACTTTAGGACTTTTCTATACAGATTAACATTTTTAAACGTTTACTTCCCAGTGTATAGTCAAACAAGACTTCAGAGGGTTTCTTTATAATGCTCAGCTGGACAGACAAAATTCAGCCTTACAAATACAGTCTTATCATAGAAAGACCAGAGAGGATGTGGGATTAAAAACAAAGTTATTTGAGAGGACAGAGGTATTGGTTCAGTCAGGCAAAACAAGCAGCAGTGTCACAGTGGAGGTTCATGAGGTTCAATCCCATAGGTCTTGTAATACCATAGGCTCAGTGAAGCTAGAATCACCAGTCTTTCACATCAGCAGAACCTCATTTTTAATGAATCAGACAGAAAGGTTAAGTGCCTGGAGTCTCTGCTCAGGATCTGATAGACTTTTTTCCCTAAAAAGGTGTCACAGCAGTCAAATCAGTCGGAATTGTTTAATCATTAATACAAGAAAATTTGCCTGTCTTGAGAGAAGTGCCCTTGTAATCACTTCTGTAAATACAGTTGTATTAATCTGGTATAGGATAACAGGTTCAAAGTTGTAAACCCTGGAAATCTTTTACCATATGAAATGTGATTGTAGGCATTAACTCATAATGTCTGCTTGTTATTGTGACAGCAGCAGCTCCGCATAGGGGGTCAGGAGGTTTATGCTAAGGTTTATGCTAAAGCACTTTGTGCTGAGTAAAGAGCATATATAATTCTCTATTGTAATTGAACTCAAAACACCCTCTTTCCTTCCCTGCCCCAAACAATAAGATGAGAACAAGAGAAATATACAGAACATCCTTCTTGATTTTTGTATTCACCCCGAGCTCTCTACAATGCTTTTGATGTCTTCAGAAAAGTCATGAATTGGAAGGATGCTCTGGATTTAGATGAGCGCTGCTGATGAGAGGCAGCAGAGCAAGGTGGCAAAGGCAGAAAGGAGTGGCCTAAGCACAGTTGTGGCAGCCCCTCTGGTTGCAGTCAAGCCAGCCTGGTCTCAAATAAGACAAAAAACTTGTTTATAAAGTGGTGGTTTGTCAGTGCTGCAGACGGGCAGGACTTCAGGAATGGTGTTGAGAATATTTGTGGTCTTTGACAAAGGGACAGAACAGTGGTTGGAGGAAGGCTTGCCTCTGGAGTCACTGTGTGACCCTGAAGGACACTATAGAATAACGTCTGGCCAAATACTTCCCATGCCCCTGAATATACGTGGTCTCCCACAAAAGCTTTGAGGATTCTCAAATGTCTTTTTAAGTAGCAATATTGCAGGGGATCATTATATTGATCCCCTTCTCTAAATTGTTTGAAACTAGTCACAGCACTCTTCTCTCTTCACGTTGCTGTTAGAAGTACCAGTATTAAAAACCACATCTACTTATCCACAGTAACTGGTGTAAGTTTCATCTTCAAACTTTCTAACCTCTAACACACTTCTTGATAGTTTGTGATAACACAACTCTTGATAGTTTTCAGTAAAAAAGACAAAATTGGCCAGCAGTGTATTTCAACCTCCATGTCTAGACAGAAGACAGAACAGCAGTTCTGTAAAGAGCAGGTTAGTTTTCAAGCCGGCTGCTCTTTCAAGCCCTAGAGCTGGCCCCTTGGAACGCCTCTCTTTAAATGTTTTCGAGGACTAAGCTAAAGAGTACTCAAAGCAGAAAGACAAGCTCAAGGTGGCCAGAAGCATGACAGCAAGGGAGAGATTTGCAGCCCTGGATGGATGGGCAAGGAAGAAAGGAGATTAGGGAGACACCAGCTGATAAGGAGAAAGCATCCAAGAAGAGCAGGCAGAAGGAAAATAGTCGAAGGGATCAGTGGGGCCAGAGTTTGGAGCCCCCAGATAGAGTCAGGGTGGAGCAGGACCTGGCATGCTTGAGGAGGGGTGATAATGGCTGGTTGGATTATGGCTGCTGTTGCCAGCCAAAAAACATGCTGCAGTAGCAGCTACCCACTGAATGAAGAAGCAGGAGGATTTTCCCCAGGGACTGGCTGTATTTGGCCATCCATGCGCTCTTCTTTTCTCCCTGTGCATGCTTAGCTTACTTTTAAAGATGACTTTTCTGCTCCTCTCTGCCCAGATCAACCACTGCAGGGAAAATCAGTGTGAACCTCACAAGGAAAGTCCCCTTATAATATGTCTGCCCTTTACACAACTTCAGTACCTATCAGAAAGCTGCCTCACACAGCCAGGATCCGCATGGCAGTGCTCATAGTACAGAAAATACACTAAATTCACACAACCCCCTGCTGCTAGAGCCTGGCAGTTCCTGACAGGGAGACACACAACTATTTAAAGGGCAAATCTGCAATCCTGACATACTGAATCAGTTCAATTTCACAGTGATAAGCAGGACACATATACCAGATAGAAGATATTGGGGATACCCAGCAAGCGGTACTTGTATGGCACTGTGACTAAATCAAACATTCTCACGTGCTGAATGCTGATAAACATGGTTATACATAGTCAGTATCATGTGTGTGTGTATACACATGTGTGTGTATACACACGCAGGTGTATGCAAAAAAAAACCCTCACATGTATATGTTTGTGTTTTAAATATAAGACATTTCTCCATTTCATCAGTCCTGCTGCTGCTGGCTCTTGCTGTGCTAACAACCTCCCTCCTATGAGACATGCTCCATCCCTCTCTTACTTGCGGTTCCTTGTCCTAAGGCCACATTTGCCCAGCCTGTTCTTTGCTTTGTGTGTGTGTGTCCCATACAAAGAAGGTGACCCTTATCCCTGCAGCAGCTGCATGGGGCTGTATGAGGGATGCTGGATTCAAGGGAGGCACAGGCAAGCTGCCGACCTCCTTGGCCAAGTGAACAAGTACTTTGAAAGAGCTCTGTGAGCAAGGCTCCTCTTTGTTCCCCTTGGTCTCCCATTGCTGCTGCCTCACATGATTATTCTTTGGCCAGGACACAGAGTGCTTAAGAAAGACAGTATTTGTCTCTCAGAAGGAAATGTAACATCAGTGTTAGTTGGGGGCTGCATATAAAGCATAATTAGTGGAAGCTTTTGACTTCTGCCAGAAATATTATATATATATAAATAGATAGATACATATATAGAGAAATATATATATGCCACAGTCAGCAGGAGGGGGTGTCATTGCCTTACTGCTTCACAGCCCTGGGAGATCCTCACTGTAGCCAGAAAAGTACATTTTCATGCCCTTAAGGTGATGACTGAGGCACTGTGTAACCTTCTTTGCTGTACCAGCAGCCCCGTTCCCTGCCACAAGAAGAGCAGAGCACAGGGACAGATTTTCGGCTGTTGAAAATAGCCAGAGTTTCCTTCTAGCCAACACACTTGTGCTTGCTTGATGTTCCTCCATCAGGAGCCAAATTCCTTCCTTCCTGAGGCAGCAAAGCAGAAAGAACTGCAAAGACAGTGATGCCTTCATGTCAGCCCAAATACTAACCCAAAATAATAGTTTCCTCCTTGGAGGAGCAGTTCCCTGCTTTACAGCCAGGAGGAAGCATAATCCATTTCATAGTTTACAGAACTTCATAACCCTTAGGAGAACTATATCTCCACTTTTGCTTTTCCTTTTCTTTTCAGGGCAGACATACAACACCAGCATATTAACATAAAAGAAAAGCCAGTGTTAATTTGAGGGAGAGAGGGACTTACTGTGACTGTAAGAACCGATTGGTTAATGTCAGATTTCATATTTCTGATACTAAAGCACCAAAGCAAATTAGGGTTAATGCAAACAAATGAAAAGCTCATATCTGGAGACAACAGGAACTGAGGCTTTGCCTCAACACCTTTCCAAGTTTCGTCATGTACCAAAGTATCCAGGAGTAGGAGGCAGAAAGAAGACGTATATGCCACTGTCCACTTCTGGATGGCCTCAAACTGTGCTTGAAAGCACAGCTGGTACTCAGAAAACAGGGTTTCAGAGCCACCCAAGATACTGAGCAGTTTCCCCACTCTTCCTTCTCTGAAACCTTTGGTAAATCCTTCCCAGCAGCAGCTGAAGTTGTTTGTCCCAGGGGATGAACGATGTTCCCTTGCCACAGTACAGGCATGGGTCTGCTCCATGCCCACTCTGGAGGAGAAGCAGGACCCTCTTCCTCCTCCCTCTGCTGGGGAGCAGCTCTTCTCGGCACCATGCAAAGGCTCATCATTATTTTGGGGACCCTGATTATTCCCCTCTGACATGACTTATCAAGCTACACCCAGACAATTTGAGGATGACCCCCAAACACTCTTACAAATTACACACCGAAGATGTTCACAAGTAGAAAGGTGCTCCCCAGATGATGATGTCCCCAAAATCATTTGGGTGCAGATGTTTGAAGCGTGCTCCAAACACTTTCTGTGAATAATTTGGGCAAAGGAATCTGGGCTATGCAGAAGGGTTGCCATCCCTGCTTCATACAGCAACTTCAAAAAGAAATAGCTAATTAAAGCAAGTGCTGCTCTACCAGACATGGCATTCATTGTGCTGAATTTCTATCACCTGTTGTACTTTCTGGTTTAAAACTTGGAGGATCATCTTACAGAATCATGGAATGGTTTGGGTTGGAAAGGACCTTAAGATCATCCAGTTCCAAGCCCCTGCCACAGGCAGAGGCACCTCACACCAGACCATGTCACCCAAGGTCCACATCAGATGCTTTTTACAAGATTGATTTTTAAGGCATAGTGAAAAAGGGTTGTTTTCGACCTCTTGAACTATGCAGTCCTTCACCTACAAAGCTTTCTGTACCTTAGGCTGTGGACCTGCTGTGCCATTTCAATGACTTGTATATTGTCTTCACCCTGAAGCCTCTTGCCATAGTCTTGTTTCAATCTCCTCACCACAGGGTGAGGAGACACCACATCAGTAGGTGGTTAAACAGACAGAGAGATTTAGTAAACAGGGGCAAATGCTGAAAATAAATAAATAAATAGATGTACTAGGGCTGGAAGGAGGTAAAGCAAAGTGCAACACCATATCGTCGGTGTCACTTGCCTTACACTTTTAGTTTCCTGAGCCATGCAAACAAGCTGTGATGATAGTGTTATCTGCTGACTGCACTGCTGACCCAGGCAGCCTCTCCCCTTCCAGCTCCCCCTGCGCAATGATGCAGCACAGCGTAGGCAAGGGTAAAGCAGAGATCTTTCAACCCCCAATCCTAAGAAACCACCACCGGCTTCATCTTCTGCCTTGCAGAACAGCGCAGAGGCTCAGGGATCAAGGGCCTTATCAATACTTCCAAATTAAACAGGGATTGGGAATGATGCATGATTACATATTAGCAAGTCGTTCAGGCATTTCATGGCCTGTGGCAATTACTCCTCTCCCTAGCCATTCCCAGGCACAGTCAAGTACCTAATCTCAGTTGGCCATCCACACAGAGCCACCCTCTTTTGAAATGGACGGTATTTTACTAGCATAGGTGCAAGCTCTTCTGTGCTGGCTAGTCTCTTGAGTCTGGGAATATTCCCAGGTATAATTAATATACTAATATACAGGTAGTCAATAATGCTTCACAGTTATTAAAATGCATGTTATCTCTGTTGACCAAGTTACGTGCTTCTTTCATCAGTGTCACTTTGGCAAAGGAAAGTTCAGCCACCAACCTACAGGGCTGCTCTAAATGACTTCTCTGATTGAGTAAGCATTGCACTTATGCCCCTCCCTCTAGACTTACATGGCAAAAATAACTCTCTGAATGTAAAATACAGGTAGGCTTCAACAGTAAATGCCACCTTTGCATCAGAGGGCAAAGGTTGTGTACCTGGAAAGACAGAGGCTTACTCATCCCGCTGAATTATTCATTAGCTTCTCCTACTCTCAGATCTACTGAATCTTCACCTTGGCCTAACTGGAACATTTGCTAACTTCATCCCAACCATACTCTAAATCTTCCAGGGGGTTTAACTGACCCTTCATCACTCATTGTGAAAATTGTTATTTCCCCACTTCTTACTACAACTTTGATCCAAACAGGATGTCCACCAAATCAGAAAGTACTTGCCCTCAGCAGATGAATATTGTGCACAAGTCTGTGGGGAATCCATAGCAGCAACCTAAAATACTCTTACAGAAGGGTGTGGGTTGAAAACCACACATTTGAAACCCCAACAATCTGTAATTGCATATATGTATTATAATGTGAATGCATAGAATCACAGACTGCTTTGGGTTGGAAGGGACCTTAAATATCATCTAGTTCCAACACCCTGCCACAGGCAGTGACACCTTTCACTAGACCAGGTTGCTCCAATCCCCCTTCAACTTGGCCTTATTTATTTTGCATACATAAACATTGGACATACAAGAATCCATATGGATATTTTTTTAGAAGCTGTTTCTAAAAATGCAACCTACTACATCCAGTGCAAAATCGTCCTAGTTCAGTAGCTTCTTGGAGAGCAGCTAAGTATCAAAACAGCAGCAGCCCTCTATCTTGGAAAGCACCTACTCCTCCAGAAGGACCCAGGTACAAAATAAGGGCCTATGTGTAGAGAAGAAGTCCTTGAATTTCAAATGCCTTGTGCCGGCCCATGCAGTGAGGAAACTGTTCACTAAATGTCAGGATTAAAACTACATGCTCCAAATCTATCACCCCTTCTTGTTCTAAAATAGTACGTTTCAACACTTAATCAGAACCCAATCTTCTCTCTCTGAAAAGCAATCTCAGGATTACCTGGGCAGCATTTCTGCAATCATTTTCATGTACAACCAGGAATGGTTAGGTTAAATAGTTAACATTTCTGTTCTTTATTAGTTTCTCTTGAGCATATGTATTATTTTCTTTGTCAGAAATTGCTCATAGATGTTCTGTTCTGTGTCCCAACTCACCAGCTACAAGCTGAGAATATCAGCCAAGCACATGACCACAGGCAACATACTGGCCAAAACCGAACTGAATTTCTTATGGAGCATTTACTGGATAATTTCTTATGGACCATTACTTAGGAAGCCATGGCAGCATGGTGAAGTTGACTGCCGCACTAAATCCAGCACCTAAAATTGTAGTGCTAAACATCATCTCATTTCTAACAAGCATGTTCACATCATGAAACCCAGAAGTGAGAATCTCAGAGCTCTCCTATCAGTTGCAGCCAGCATCCTTGCCTGGTATCCTGGAGTTATAGGCTTCAAGCTTACTCCCAGGTTAGGGAGCACTGGGCTGTTTGCAGAGGAAGAGCTTTTGAGTGTCTGCCCTCTTTTGTTCCAAACACATAACAAAAGTTGCTGCATTAGCAAACTCACAGATTAAGAACAAACTTCACTCACACAAAGGTCTTTAAATTATCCAAACTGACACAAGCTTCCTATTGCTGACACACATCAAGCTCAGAACAACAGATTTATTAAAAAATACACTTTATTTACAAGACATTTAAACTTCATTTTGAAAAAAGAATATAACTGTACATAAAACTTTAAGTAATCTTTCACTAATAGTTAATAAAACCACAGTGAGATTTAAAATTCAGTGATTCAGCAATCATGGAAGTTAAATTTGGCACAGCATTTAAAACACATAATGAACAGAAAAACTGGAGGAAACTTAAGTAACACAACTCCATAAATGTAACAATCTTATGCAGTGGCATCCTCGTATCAAGGTATCACTATTCAAAAACAGAACTTAACATAGAAAGTGCTTCCAATTACAGCAGTGTAAGTGGTAGAACCTATAGAAATCTTCATAGGTTTTGAATGATCTTTTCAGAAACATCCCTTTTACCTGCTTTCCATTTAGTGACCCACACTTTTGCCTAAGGTGTTAATGAATGACTACCGAACCCTACTGATTTCATTGTACTTTCTCAGGTTTAGAATCCAACCTTCTTTTTAAAGTTGGTTCATGTGGACTGTTTATAAAGAATGTATATATATAAATATATATATTTACAACTCAGGATAACTACTTAGACAACACTTCTACACAGACCACAGAACATAAAATAGTCCTTGGAGTAGCTCATATCAAGACATCCATAGACTTTGGGTGGTGATCTTCACCTCAGGGAAAACTTGGATGCTGGCATATTCCCTTCAAAGTTCAGAATAAAAGGAAGCATTGAGGACAGTAAGTGTTACAATAATGCAGGGAAGGGGGAAAGAATAGGAAGAACTAAACAAGGTCAAAAATGTGGTTTGCAATGATAGAGTGTATCACACAGCAAAACCAGAAAGTGGGTGAACTTGAATAAAATGGAGTGCAAAAATTAAACCAGTACACAAAAGAGGTATTTCTAAACTGTACTATGAGTACATCACCCTGCTTAGAAGGCCACTAAAACCATCCTGCTTTTCGTGAAGAGACAAAGAATATGAAAAACATTAAAACGAAAAAACACAGCTGCAAAATAACACAAAGAACACAAGTTTTCAACTGAAAATCTGTAAAACAAAGGCAATATTCCTAAAAATTGCTCTTCTATGTAAAGAAAAATAACTGATGCTAAGTCAAGCCTTGTACTTAGAGAGTGACAGAAGGAAAAATTAACACTTAAACTGGCACATATGGTACATATGAAAAGGTAACAAAAAATCGATTTGCTTTATGTAAAGACCTACAATTGAAGGCCAGTAAAGTGCTTTTGCATTCAATACCACATTGATTCATTCCAGATTTCACTTCTGCTCCAAAACCATCTGGTAAGGCTAGCAAATGTTTCGCTGTCATGCAACTAGGTGATGTTTCTGACTGTTATGCATCAGAGGAACACACAAGCTGGACAACCAGTTGAAAGTCACCTGTATTTTAAACAGATTTCTTCTGATACAGATAGTGACGGGCAACCACTGCCACAGAACCTGAATGCCATAATGATGCAATTCTAAGGGAGTATAGGAAGAGCACAGAGTAGCACAATCAACCTGCAATCATCAGAAATTTTACATTACTGAATTGGAAGAGGAAGAAATTCAGCTAAAGAGGCCAGACAAGAGATTTCATGGCAGTGCAGTATGCTACAAAACTGAATCTAGGATAAGACCCCCAGATAAAGGCAGATACTTGAAATATATTGTAGTTTGAAATGAGGTAAACCTACTTCAAGCAAATTAGAAGAAATATGCCAAGAACTGAAGGGAAATAAGCCAGAACAAAATACACACTGAAGTCTTCTACAGATGTAGAGAAGGGCCACCCAGTACAGACAAGCTGTGGCACACTTCAAACAAAGGAGAAAGATTTATTGTGGAACTAAAAGGAATGATACCAGGTCAGAAACCTTAGCTGAATACTCGGAAAATCACTACCCAGAAAAAAATATGGCTCATCTCATCAATAACACAGCTCTATTGGTCTTGCTTGCTTAAGCAATAATGGAAACTTTAAATCTGCTTGTTTCCCAGACCTGAAGATTTCTATAATCCCTGGTATTTTCCTATTTATTCACAGCCAACAATTACAGTACATTCAACCAAACAAGAAAAAATGTCTAAGAATGTTACTTCATTATATTTTCAGGTTACAACACTTTTAAAAGCTTAAAAAATAGATAAACATAGTTTCAACAAACACTGGCAGAATAAAGAAAAAGATGGTCCATTTTGTCAAATGCCCCAACATCACATACTTGTTTTCCCTAATTCCAGAATAAACAACACCGCCATTCCATCTTCAACCATTTAATAATACATACATATAAAAATTACCTGATTTAAGACATAAATGTGTAATTATGAAAGGGTGCTTGTTTTTAGAGGGTATCTGAGAAGCAAGCTATCCCCTTGACTTTATTATTATTTTGGGAGCCTTTGATTCTAGATCTCAAAAAAAACCCTGTAAATATATTTGTCTAAATGTCAAGTTTTAGATGTAAATAACACCATCATAGATGAAAATAAGAACAAAAAGGATAGAACTGTCTTACTTTGTGCCACACACTTTTAAAAGACACAGCAATTCTTTAAATGTTTCCTGATTTACATTAATTTGTGCAATAACTGCTTTCACCTCTGCTGCTAACAGAATCAGACTAGAGGATCAAGCTTTCAATTACATTGACACATAATTAAGTTTATATTATAAAAATTTACAATGGAAAGCTATAAAATGTATTAATTCACCCAAGAATCTCTTCAAAGGGTGCAACTACAAATCTCAAAACGTGCTATTTAGACTGGAATCACTGCTTCAGTAAACACCATTTTCCAAGCAGCAAAATATCCTGCTGTGTGTTGTAATATTCGCTGACTTAATATCATCCTTATTAATAAGAAATTGGCTGCCTTCAAGCCAGCCTTATAAGGAGGCCCTGGTGTTTTCCCAGCCCAGGCAGAAAATCAATTTGCCCTTCCTGTTAAGGTGTCACTGAAGTAAAGATGCTTTTAATTTATAAAGGTGTGCTCTTGAATAAATGAATAAAACATCCTGTCCAGGCCACACATATCACTGAAATGCTGCTTTTGACAGCAGAATGTATTTGAAAGCTTCTGGATACGATGTGCATAGCTCCCTCTAAGTGATAATACTGCATATAAAATTTTAAAGGGGCTTTTTTAATGAATGCAATATTAAATGATGTCTTACTAGTAAAACTGTAGAATTTTAACTGTTCACAATAAACACATTAGCTTATTTATTCAGCACGAGTAGTGACAGACAGCCATTTTTAAAGATACTGCAACCATCCTGCATAATGACGGATTAAGAGTGCAGCTATGATACCTTCTGTTGTCAAGAGAATAAAAGAAACACCGATTTGCAATCACAGCAGTGAACAAGATAAAAGTTAATTGTATGACTGCCCCTGTTTCCGTTTGCTAGAATTGGTACTAAAAGTCTTTCTTTGCTTTCATGACAAGGAGTCTATTCTTAAGCATACTTATCTGTGATTAGGCTAGGACTCCAGTAGTAGAGAAGCAAGACAAGCTTCTGCTCTGAAATACATTCCTTAAATACAGGAGTCAAGATAATAATGCAAGTCAAAATTCCCAAGTATTTCCCATATTCCTTAGACTCTCTAATTTCATTCACAAACTCCACTGGCTAGATGCACAAGCATTATATTAAACATGAACTGTCTATGCAAAAATGGGGTTTAAGGATCAGTAAAGCACCTCTACTGAAGTCCTTTATAAATATACAGTACTTCAGCCCAGTAGAATCATTAACTGGCCACAGGGCTTTCAGGAAATGGCTCACTTCAGCAGAAAAGGCCAGATTTTCATTCCCAGTGCCACTGGCCATTAACTGCAAGCATCAGTGCAGACAGCAAAACACCCCATTCAGTCTAACAAGAGAGACTCACACATGGTTTGGGAAGGAATTGTGTTAGGCTGCATCAGAACACACTTCATGGAAATATGAATCCTTATTTAGGTGTATTTTGGTTTACAGCTAAAGCAGAGAAAACCTTTTGCCATATCAACTTCAGATACAGCCCCCTTCCCAGCCAGGACACATTTGTTCTGTGAGAACACGACACAGAATAGAGGGGAATTGCCTAAAGCCGTGTACTGCTCAACATGGATTTGCCATCACAATTTTTCACATTGTTAATGCTATCCTCTGCCACTGGGTACTCAATAGGGATTTCAACATCATTTTTCCTGGAACCATTGTCTTTATGCACTGCAGAAAGGCAACTATCATTTTTCTCAGAATAGCCATTAGTTTTAACCAGATGAGGTTCCCGCTGACTGCAGCACAGCTGAGAGTCACAAGCTTTTGAGATGCAGGGTGAGCTGCACAGTATCTGGGAGTTCTTGTGGTCAGTGTACTCGGGCTGGATGGTCACAGAGTGGATCCCTGCATCATGGAAAATCTTTCTTATTTTATAAGCAGCATCTTGGTAATCAGTAGGGGTTTGGCACTTGATGTGAAGAGTAGCAATATTCTTCCCACCTGCAAGCTCCCAGACATGCACCTCATGAAGGCTGCTCACCCCAGGTACACGAGCTAGCTCATCAGCTGGAAAACATAAGAGAAAGATACGACAGGTTTGGTGTACTGGGTAGTTACTAGATTTCTCACCAAGAGCCCTATCTGAAAGCAGATAAAAGTACACTTACTCTTATTTTATGCACTTACACTTATTTTATCCTTAGTAAAATATAGCTACCCCCAGCTGCCTTCAGTTCACCCTCCAGATGGCTGCAAAAGCAAGTCACCCTTGCTTTTGGGTTCACCCATCCCTCAGGCTCCCTTATGGTAATTTACACAGAAGCAATGATAGAGCATGACTTCCTTGGCCAAGACTCCACATCTTCTGGTTTCCTTAGCTCTGACCATGGTGGAATTCTAACAATAACCAGTGCTATACCACAATTAACCAGTGCAAAATACACCAGAGAGCTACAAAATTAACCAGACTTAATGGAAATTTCTAAGCTGTTTTGGAAGCGACTCAGAAGAAGGGTTGGGAGACACTCTAATTCAGTGTTATTTCTTTCACAAACACCCCACACAAAGCATTAACAGCTCAAGACCTGGTACTTTCGATGTACTGTTAGAGTACCACATTCTCAAAATGCATGCTTTAACTAATCCAGAGAGATTTGAGTCATGTTGCTAGGACACAGGCATGTGACTATTTCTCACTGTTCTTGAGAATTTAGAGCTGTTATGAGTAAATATTCCAAACAAGTCATTCCAGAAAACCTATGCATTGAAATATATCATTAGAATTAATAGCAACAAATTTGACTTACCCAATAGTTGCATATTAACACCTTTGGGAACCATCTGCAACAAAATAGTTGAGGTCTCCTTGATAAGTGGGAATGCAGAAGACAAAATGATGAACACCATAATTATTGTCAGGCTTGGATCAATGTAGCACTGCCAGTTACATGGAGCATCCTCCAGAGGAAGTACATGGAAGATTGTAGCAGCAACTACCACAACCACAGATCCAAGTGCATCTCCCATAACATGCAAAAGAACACCTGAAACAGATGGTACAACTTCCATTAGTGGGGGTGAGAGAGTTTTTTTTTTTTTGTGGGGAAGGACAGTAATTTTTCAAGTCTGTTCCACTTGACATGTAAAAAAAGCAATTTTCCAGGCATTAATATCATAACTGATACTTTCAGTAACAGCTTTCAGGACAAAATAGCAAGGGAAATACTGACTGAACCCCAGCTGCTTAAGTGGGATGCATTATTAAACATGTAGGGTATGCTAGCACTGCGGTCCAACTGCAATGCCATGGCAACGTAGAAAGTGTTGGCTTAAACGCCTGCCGATTATTAAAAGATCCTGGCACATTAAACCTCATTTCTCAATTAAAAATTGATGACTAAATATATCCATTCTACTCTGGAAGCTAAGAGAGCCACAGACCACTCCCAGTACTAGTTATTCTCCTCTATCAGCTTCTATGACACTACTGAAACCTGAAAAGTTACCTACGTGAAAACTAAGCTCACTCCTATGGCTTCAAATGCCCTCAAACACTGATTTTGAGGACAAGCTTGATTACTAGCCATACTAAACTTTGTCCCACCAACACTAATAGGCCTCAAAGCCCCCCAGGAAATAGGAATCTGGTTTGAGAGTCAGTCACATGGATAACATAGTTTAATATGTGCCTGGACTACTCTAAACTGAGAGGAACATTGGCTACCACTTTTTACATCTATAGATATGTTTTTGCACTAAAGCTAAAGACACAAAACAGGCTCCTGTAATAATACATTTTTAGCTGCCCTTTCAACTACAATGACTAAAGTAGTCTTCTTGCTATAAAGTCACAATAACCCAAGAACTTTTTTCTTTTTACTATTTCACATCATTTTCCCTCAAATGCACTCCAGTTTTGTCAGTCTTTACTATTTACATTCAACTCATGCCTAATTCATAACACCTCTCAATATATTAAGTTCATTTCTTTGCTAATACTCTTTACTATAAGCCCGTGAGAGAATGTAATGGACTATCTCCTTTCAACATCCTTATGACAAGCACTGTCAAGAGCTTCAGTCTATTGGAATCACTTCCTCTGGGCTGGAGAATCTGCAAAAGGCTCCCTCCCAAACTCACTAACAACACAGTGAAGAGTTTTGGTTGTTTGGTGATGCTAGTCACTGGATTATACCTACAGCTTTGCCTGTGCCGTTGTTTCTTGCCAGCTCTGTGCATGAACATCGTTCTTCTGAGTGACAAATGAAAGGCAATAACCCTGGAGTTCCTCCGAATCACTTGGGTCAGATAAGAAAAGTATAAGCTTCCAGTGAGTCCAGTTCTTTCTGCTGGAGTCAGGCATGTTCTGACCCTTCTGGCAGACTCCCACAGAGCTCTACTCCTCCTAACAGTGTTGCAGTGTTCCCTTTTTATTTACAAATAATCCTGATTCAGCACAGGCTATCAGCTATTGCATGAACAAAAGGGACAGGCAGGATGCAATTGCCAAGGAAACGAACTGGAGAGCACAGCTTAAAGAGAACAGGAAAATGCTTCAGAAAGTCTTTCTTTTGAATGAAGAATAAAGCATGTCAGAATTTTGATAAATTATGAATTGAGAATACAGAATTCGGAGAATTATTATTTTACTTTACTCACATCATTAATACGCACATCTTAGTTACACATCACATAATGAGGGCCTAGACAGAAATCATTTCCCTACTGATCCCCTAAGCTCTGGTTACTGGATAGAACTGAAAATTATGCTTTATTTAATAAAGCCAGTCTGATAGGATGATAGTAACTCATAGTTTCCAACAGCTTGTGTTAGAAAGCCTGAACCACTCTGCATATGCTCAGGAAATAAAAGGAATAATTTTATACTACAGTAATTAGTACTGTTGGGCAGAACGTATGGATCCCTGATCCTACCACTCTTAAAATCCATTTCCTCCAGCCATGTTTTTCAGGGAGGCTCATATTCTATAATACACAGGAATTTTTGCCAGGTGATCATGAAGTAGGTATGGCTATGCAACTAACCTCAAAGGAAAAAGAGTTAGATTTTGAATTTCTGTAGCAAGGAATAGTTGTAAGGACAATACAAAGACTTTGCAAAGATGACACACTGAAGTAGCACTTAAAGAAAAAAATCTGTTTCTAACAACCGAAGATGACAGGTATCTTAAAATAACTGACACAAAACTCTTTATCATTCAGACATCTTTCAAAGTTTCCAGCATCTGTATGCCAAGCACTGTCATTCAGGCAAGTAAGGCCTTCTCTAAAATACACTCACTGGTTTCTTATTCTTTCCTCCTCCATACCTGAAAGGGACAATTTGCTTTTCCTGCTCTGATAATCTTACCACTATAATGCCATAATATCCAGTGACACCGATCTCTAGACATTCAGGAAAGTGCTGTGGCTATAGCATATGGTTTGATTTCCAAAGGGTCTTCCTTGAAAGACAGGTGGACACACAGAAAACCTAACCAAACAAGTGCCTGGCTGCCACATTGACCTCTTAAGCTGAATTCACATGATGCTAACTTAAAAGACTTTGGAGCAGTATCAGATGCTGATAAGTGACCCCAGCAGCCTGAAACTATCATTCTGCTTCAGCTTTCTGACAGCCCTTTCCTTAGAGACAAACTCCATGTACAATATATTCAAAGATATCTGCTTTTGACTCAGCTTAGAGTAAGTATTTAAATGTGTACGCATTATAAATGCTGATACAGAGAGGGAGAGGGACACTTGGTTAATGTCTCCCTAGAAGCACCGATGCCAATTCATTCTGCAGATACGCAGAAACCTGCTGAATTACAACGTAAGAAGGTTCAGCCCTGTGACAAACTCTCTCAGGGACAAGTTCACAGTTCAAGGACCAGGAAAAACACTGTGCTGGAGCACCACTTCCAGCACCTCTTTCCTTGTGCTGACAACAAAACCTTGGAATTTAGAGCAGGAAACAGAACTTCTTTAAAGCATTTGAAAGCTGAAAACTACTCAACTACTACAGCAGTGACATCCAGCAAAGCACCTCACAGCTACCTGACTCACCTTCCTATAAAGCTACTAGTGACTTAAGCTTAGGGCAACAGACTTTGCCTCCTTCCCAAGAGGTTCAGCTGCACTCTTTTAAATAATGAAGATCAAAACATGAGCACGCTCACAGCCAAATCAGCACCATGGTATTTTGTTATTATCTATGCTGTTTCATACAACCAAAACCTTTCTGCTAGAGATAACTGGGTCTACGTACACAGAAGAGCCCTGGGCTTTTACTCTATTTTTTACTGATATTTGGCAAAAGTAAATAGAAACCTGAAATGGAAATCAGTGTTTTAAAGTTAATGATAATATTAGCAGTATACTCCTGTGCTGTACCTCTTATGTTCAAGGCTTCAGACTTCTTTTCTTTTTTCTTCTCAGACCCCTCCTCAGGGCATTTTTGGTCATTGGGTGAATCACCTGCATTCAAAGAAGAAACGCTGTGTTGTGTATAAGTTCTACAAACAGAAAAAACATCAACCTTCTCAAAACCAACTTATTTCAAAGATGACCAGAAGAGAAATAAAAACGCAGACAGCAAAACAAGCCAAAACATTCTCCATGCAGGAACCTGAGCAACACCACCCCCTTCCTCCCAGCAGCCCGGTGTAAAGTACAAGGAGAAAGAGTCAGCGGGTGAGTGACAGACACAGCTTCCAAGTGTCTTTGTGACCCTCCCCAGGGCCGATGGGTGGGCTCGGAAGGGTTAGGGATGAGTCCAACAGGTCCCAATGGAAAACAGGTAGGAGAAAGGGGACGGGAGGGATGTGGAAGGGCGGGAAGCGGGACACAAGGGGAAGCCTGGACGGCGAGGCTGCAGCCGAAAGGCACCTGCTTCATCGGCCTCCCCGGCTGCGGCACCGCTGGGCACGGCCGGAGAGGGCACTGGGGTGGGCGGGCGGCGGCAGCAGGCGCCCCAGTCCTGAAAGACGAGCAGCCCCACCAGGTTGACGGCGAGGCCGAGGGTGCCCACGATGAGCACCAGCTGCGCGTCGTCGATGGGCTCCGGCCGGGCGAGGCGCAGGATGGCCTCGATGAAGATGGTGAAGCAGAGCGCGGTGAGGAACACGGCGTTGCTGAGGGCCCCCACCGCCTCAGCGCGGCTGTAGCCGTAAGTGGCGCGGGGGCCGCGGCGGCTGCGGCGGGCGATGCGCCCCGTGGAGAGACCGACGCAGAGGGAGATGAGGTCCGAGAGCATGTTGAAGGAGTCGGACAGCAGCGCGATGGAGTTGCCCAGGTAGCCCGACACCAGCTCGGCCACGAAGAAGCCCGTGGTGAGCACCAGCATGAAGATGAGGCGGCACGTCTTCCCCGAGTACCGCCCCATGGCCAGGCCTATAGCCGGGCCTCCCCCTCCCCCGGCACCCCTGTCCGTGCTAACTCCGGGGCATACCCCGCCGCGGAGCACAACAACCACTGCCCTCCCGCAACAAGTGCGGCCGCCCCGGCCCTTAACGCCGCCGCCCGCAGCGCTACGCCCCGCCCGCCGCCCAGCCCCGAGGGGACGGACATGGTCTCCCGCCCCGCCCCGCTACAATCGCCGGTACCGAGAGCTGCGCGGTACCGGGAATAGCGGCGGTGCGACATACATCGGATCCGAGACAAACCCGCAATAGAAAGGCCGTGGCGGGGCGGCGCGGGGAGAAGAGCCCCCTCGGGAAGGACAGACGTCCCGATCAAAGGGAAAGGCTACACAGGATGCCGGGTCCCAATGCGCTGTCCAAAGGTGAAGGTTAAGGGTGCTGAGGCGCTGGCACAGGGTTCCCAGAGAAGCTGTGGCTGCCCCATCCCTCTCAGTGTTCCAGGCCAAGCTGGACAGGGCTTGGAGCAACCTGCTCTAGTGGGAGGTGTCCCTGCCCGTGGCAGAGGGTTGGAATTCAATGATCGTAAGGTCCTTTCTAACCCAAACCAGACTGATTCTATGACAGATCAAACAGTTAAACTCCTTTAGTGCTTTATTGTTTGCGTAACTGTAAAATCAAAGCACAGCGTGCCATCTACAGAACAAGGTGATTTCCTGCCACTAGCCTTTAGAAAAGTATATAAAAATAGTACTTCAGTGGGAATGAATCTATCATCATCCTATGAGAAAAACAATTTCACACATCTATTTAACCTACAGCATAGTCTATAAGAGACATAACAAATGAATAAACCTCTGCCATGTATCTGTAGATTATTACTTTTGTTATGGCAGTTCTTGGGAAAGTGACACCACTGCAAGTGGAAGGAAGACAGAGCCAACTGCTAATACAGCATTGTGAGATGACGAGAGCAACTGAATAATTGGAGGAGGTGCCGCACAGTTAACTCATTCTCAGCTGTGGGTTCTTAATAACAGAACTGAGCCCCAGAATAATAAGCTTAAATGAAAGGCATGAGATCTAAAGAAAATAATGTCCTAAAGTTATATCCTGCAAGACTATCCTGGCGTATTTAAATTATGTAAGAGGCTGGAGCTACTGCTTCAGCAGCTACAATTTACACTGAAGTGTCACATCAGCCATTTCTCCATGCCTGACAAAGCATACATCACTATCAGATAGTAAACCAGCACGGCCAGGGAATGCTATCACACTCCTCCCGCTAAAGGTGGTGTTCTTTACAACCATTAAAGGCTTTGAGAGTTTCTACTTCATTCTGACTCTGAAGCAATTGCATTGTTACTGCTGTTAATGGAGTTAGAGCCCTTACCTGAATACACCTTTTAAATAAGGCCTCTCAATGCCGCCTAAATTCTGTGTACACAACCAAACACAGGATACATCTTAACCTCTGGAGTGGACTTCAGTTGCCACCCAAGGGATAACCTCCTGTATATCTGCAAGGCTTAACACACCCAACAGATACAATTAACTGGAGATTCTTGCACGTCCCTCACATATGCAAGGCCCAAGCAATGGCAGTACCTTGCAATGTTCGATGTAACAAATGCATAAAAATGAATGCATTGAAAGGAACTTTACCATAAAGACAAACACAACAGTGGGATCACGTAGCATAACTTACATCAACACCCATTTCAGATCTTTAATTACATCTACTGACATAAGATGAGAGAATTTAAACAGTGGCGCCAAATAAAAAGCAGTGTGAGGTAGGCAGAACAAAAAGAATATATATATAAGTTATAGGAAGTTAAATAGTCCATCAGAGACAAACTTTAAACCAACAGACTCTGTCTGCTTTTCTGTTATTAACGACAGAAAATTCTGCCTCTGGCACTTCACTTACAATAAAAATACAAATTCACTGAAGTTCATTGCACCTGCATAGAGCTGAAAAGCATTTCCAGCAGTTCTTATTTTAGGAAGATGTATGATGCAGTAGCTGGAACATCATTAATCCTGTTGTGCAAAATATACATTAAATCTCTTTCAAAAAAACAACCCAACATCTCATTGCCACTTCAAAAAACTAAAAATATCACAGTTACTTTGCAGAAATAGTGCTAAAAATTACTATTTTCAGCAAATAAGGCTGTGACTAAGTCCTCTGACATGAACACAACCACAGGTGACACTGAAGAAGCTAGAAGCAGCACGTGTTCTTCAGAGCCTTAGCTCTGAAGCCATGTATTCTGATCCACTGATTCTTCCCTCTTCCACTTGTCAAGCTCACGCATCTCAATCTGCTTCTCATGGTAGAATGTCAGTCTGAAAGCCACACAACTGAGACAGGAATAGAGCAATGTCTATGCTGGGTTATACCAGGGTCTATCTCTGAACTTCATCCAGTTCACATCTACATCTTTAGGAGATGGGGGAGCTCAACCTGCACAGTCTTCAAAACACAGGGCAGCCACAGATTCATACAGAATCAGAGGTCCCAACTGCCTCCTTTACTTCTTCCTCAGTACTGCCCCACTTTTGATTCACTTCTGTCTTCTGAACACTTAGCAAACATTCTTATGGGACTGATTAGTCTCTCCTGCTTTCTGTTTCTCATCCTCTGACCAATTATTTATCCACAAAAAGCCCTTTCCCTTCATGATATGGCTGCTTAGAAAGCCTCTTGGAAATCCAAACTTGCGCTCATCACAATGCATGCGAGCCTCCCTGGCCTTCTTCATCCAGGTACCACAATCACTTCAAGACGAAAGACTCCTAAAACTATAATATGAACAAAGCTACACTAATTCTTAGTGGGGACATTGTATCTTTCAATGGCAAGAATACTTAATTTAACTGAATCCTCAGGATAAAGCATGTGTTAACCCCTGTAGCTCTTTTGAACCTTGATCTTCTGCCACATAGTCCAGAAGAAAGTCTGGATCCTGCATGTAATGGTATCAATGCCCTTACCCTTACTTGCAGCATCAGAATATTTCATCTCAAATCCTCTTACAAAGGAACTGTGTTTCTGTCTTGCAGCAAGCTTAGCCTACTTATGTGTTTTACACTGACTGCAGACATTCAGAAATAGTATGTTATAATTCCACTTGCTCATCCCATACTGAGATTGCCTGAGCAAGCTATGTACCATGAAACAAATCAGTCCAAATATCCCAGTCTCTGCTTCTACCCATGCTGAGTCAAACAAGCCTCTCTTAGGAGGTTCAGGAAAGGCTGTCCAACACCTTAGTTTTCTAAATCTTTTGCCGACTTTATTTTCAGCTACAATACTGCTCTGTTCTTGCAGTTTCCTCATCCATCCTAATCAGGAGCAGGAGTTGGTAAAATTCCTATTAACTAGTAAAATTGCTACAAAAAAGACGGCTTTCCTTCTGAACCCCGAAGATGTAAAGCACCCCTGTAAGCTTCAAGATTTCTGTGTGCCAAGTTTTTAAAGTTCTCAGCACACCAATTTTGAACACTTAGCCATTGGCAGTCAGATCTCTAGCCAATAGGCTATCCCCACCTGTGGCCATAAAGGGATGCTTAGGTAACAGTAAGAGCAAAGTACATATGACACTTTCCCATAATACTCTTCTACCTTTCAAGTATTTCCAGCTCAAGAGAGTTTCTGAGCTATATATCTGCATTAACTAGCCATCAATACGTTTCTGGTCCATGTACTGGTCCAGCCTTTCACTTACTGCTGCAAATTTCAACATTGCTTGGCAACAAGCTCCACACATCTACTCATGGTGTGAAGAATCACCTCTTTCTCATTGCTTTGAACTTGGATCCCACTAGTTGCATTTAATATATTCTGGTTCTTTTATCAGAGGACAGAACAAATAGTTGATGACCTTCCCTATGCAGACTTCTGTCACACCCTCCTTAAGCTATCCATTTTCAAGATGACAGGTCAAAATCTACTTCTTTGTTCCGGGCAGAGGAGCCATTATAAGCCTTTTAAATTAGGGTATCTCTGTATTATTATGACATATGACGGCACTAACAGCAGTAACAACAGTAATATTCTTCCATTGCCAAATGAAGAGCGAAAATAAAATCACTTATGGCCCCATGGCGCTACAGAATTTGGAGAGTAAAACAGAACATTAAAATGAAGAACTAATTGCGAACACTGTAATTGAGAGAGATCACTCTTCACCCTGCTTATCAAAGTCCTGGCAGAGATTACTTTCTAACCCATCATATAAATGATTTACAAATTATATTTCATGAATTATCTGGAAGAAATTAGAATTAAAGGAACAAACACCCACATGTACACGATAAAGGAGTCATGCCTCTTTAAGACTGTGGGGATTAAAAGTATTACATCTGCACTAAAAAGCTGAGGTGCATCACATTTAAAGGCAGCATCCCTTCCTGTAAGAGCCTGAAATACAGCAGGTAGGTGAGAGTGGACCTTTAAACAAGATGCCTGAAAAATCTCAACAAGCTTGTGAAGCTTGATGTTTGATATTAGGAATGCTGGGCCAAATTCGTAGCAAATCTAAAACTGAAACCTTGTGGTTAGCTTCTGCCACAGATAAGTTTGAGCATGAAATGAATCGCAAAATAAATACTGACCATCAGACCTTGTTGTGGAAGATGGTTAGCACGACAGTATTCTGTTTGCAGGTGAATTGCCCATCGTTGTTTGATCATTTTACTTTTATCTCACTCTCATTCTGCTCAGAACCATACCTGCAAGAGGAGGATGGGGTTTCTTGGCATGTGCTGAAGAGCTGGGAAATCAGTTCACGAGGTCTGCTCCAACCCTGAGAGCAGAAGGCTTAGTTTGCCCTCCAGCAAGAGTTCAGCAGTCTGGGCAGGATACAGAGGTGAATGTCCCTGGCTTTTTTAACCACAGCTGTGACTCTTCACAACAGTCCTGGGGAGAGACCACAGGCTGCCTGGACACAGAGAACAGTTTCTCATGGCCTTCCAAAGGGAGCTTGAATACACTGGTAGGTCAATCTGAAATTATCAACCCCTGGAACTATTTACTTCCTAGCCTGGAATGTCTTTTTTTTTTTTGTTAGATATTTTTTCTACTTGAAGATGCTTGTTCAGTTTGTTAGTTATAAACCACCATTCCCTGCTCTTAATATTTAGCATAAAGAAACCTTTAACATGCTTTAAGACTTATCCAGTCAGTATCTGCTGTAGCACCTGGATAGTGCTTCCCTGAATATTTAAACTACTTGGTAATTAAATTTTAAGAGGTGTAGTTCTGTTAAGTTTCCCATATAAATGTGTGTGTACATGCATATATTTATAACCCATGTAACATGTTCCTACCAGAAAAAGGACTTACAAAGAACATGAAGAGGAGGAAGCCACTCGCTGGATTCATTGTGGTAATTTACATTGAGTCTACTGCAAAGTCCTTCCTTTTCTGTTCCAGAATTTCTAGACAGAAGCAGATATCAAACCTGTGCCTGTAGCAAACTTTCTGCTGAAGAGCCTTCCAAATAAGACAACTGCAGTTAACATATATAACATATCAGCCTTTAAAACATATTGTATTGAATCTGTCCATGACTTTGAACTCAGTTATCTTACAGTCCTTTTATTTCCTTCCAGCTTACCACAGACACTGTGAGGTAACTCAGGCAGTCTGTGCATGCCTTCCCTATGAAAGTGGTTCAAGGTTGAGAGCAAATGCAGTTACCCAAAGTTCAGTGTCACTTGTGAAGTTGGAATCTAGGTTCAGAAGTTTTAATCTTGCCTTTATGCTGTTGCTAAACCATTCAGGGGTGCTTCAGTGGCTTTACTTACAGTTTTCGTTCCACACTTTGAATTTTGGACAAACAGTAGCCCCAAAGCTTCCGCTTTTGCTTGCTTTAATGCTAAATTTTCTCCTTGAAAACAATGGGGGAAAGTAAAATGTACCTCTCTTAGATTGTGTTTTGAAGTTTCTTTTAAGCATTCAAAACAGAGCAGGAAAAAATTTAGTGAAGCTTGTTGCTAAATAAACTTTCACAGTCTCTTCCCATCCGTGTTGCCTTTCTTAAAGACTCTGGACTATAGCTTCAGCTAATGTAAGTTAACACAGGCTACCTTTGGGGTAGCTGCCCAGAAAAGCTTTGGAAGTACTTGGTGAGGATTATTTGGCACACTATTAAACTAAAGAAGACCTTCAGAAAATATACGTGTTCATTCTTAGGTATCTGATAAACACTTAAAATTACTTTGAGAGTTTCTCTTGGCCCTGTTTTCCATTTGGGAGGACTCTGTCCAGTAATGCTGCTGAAACCAATCCAGAAAATCTAAATATTTAGTTAGAGTAGGCTTTGGTTACCTGCATGCCAACACCTGTGGGATTTATGAAAATCTAAGTATGCTCCTTCATTTATGCATACCATGTTGGCAAGCATTTAGGAGTTGGATGCCACAGTGCACTCCACAGACAGCTTAAGTCCATGAGGATGTATTGCATGAATGAACAGGTGCCTGTTGGTAAACTCCACTGCTGTGCACTTGGCAATGAATGCAGTCAAGGGGGGAAATGACATGGAGTGTTTACTGCAGGGTTGGTGCTTCTGGGGACAAACAGCATCAACTTGGTGAACATAGACTCAAAAAAGGCAAAACAGAGGTAGTAATGCTGACCTCAGGTAAAAGCTTTCAGGCTTTCCAGGTGTGAGAAGCATGGTAAGGCAGAGGTTTGTTGTTACAGGTGTTAGACCCAGGGTTCCTTCCCATCCATTAAAAAGGTCTCCAAGACAAGACTGGTGCAGTCTGGCACCCTTTAAGCAGGACATTTGAGAGAGAAACCTGTTCAGATCAGGGCACTTACTTTTCCTCTTCTTTAGTGCAGGTGAATTAAACGAACATGAAATTTTTCACACTGACAACCTAAGAAACTGAAATCCTCTGCTCCAGATCTCTAATCCCAAGAGAACTTTTCTTTCCTGCAGCATAGACTGTTGGGCCTGCTGAATCAGAGAGCACCACTGCAAATACAATTGCTTCTCACAATACCTGCATATTTCTGCTCATCAGATCTCCACTGGGAAGGGCAATGGCACTAAGACATGGATCAAGCAGCTGCTTACCCATTCATTTTGGCCTATAAATGTTCTCACTTCCCCTGGGATCAGTATGTTTGCAACAAGATGTGAAAATTTAGTTCAGAATATCATAGCAACAAACCCTCCCTAAATCACCCAGCCAGTTAAAGCTGGTGCCCCCTCTTCACTCACCCCCAAACCTCCTCTACTTATAAAAGCCTGGAAGAAAAAGACACACCTCATAGCAAGCCTCAGACTAGACAAACTCACTCTGCATTTACGTGACTGCTAGCTTACATGCCAGCCGTTATCTGAGAGGCCGGTTCCTGGTGCACACTGAGATAGGAGAATCAAGACCCAACAGAAAAAGCTCACACACATGCCTGCTAAATTGCACCTACCACAATATAAAAGAAAGCCCCTTGTCTGCTAACACAGAACGTGTTTTATTTAATGAGTTGTGAACTGTGTGAAGACCAGGAGGTCTCTCATGAGAAGATCAAAGCTGTTTCCCACAGTCCCAGCCATTTTATGTGCCTCAGTATCAGACTGGTTCCCTCCCACCTCCCTGTACAGATCACAAGACAACAGCACAAATGTTTTCTCCATGTTAAATCTTTATTCATTTTCCCAAGACAAACAACAGAGAATTGCTATGATCATACTAATGTGGTGCTTTTCAAACTGTGGTTCCCTGGCAATTTAAAACTCTAAATAAATGAGTAGAAGAGACAACTATACAAACAAGAGCAGTACGATCTCTGGGTGCAGTAAAACGTACTTCTGTATTTTTATGACTGACTGTAAAGGGCACAGCCAGTATTAAATTTGTCCGGTATTTATTACAAGAGCATGATCAGTATTTTTCCTTCTCAGCTGATTACTTTGCCATATTCTTCAATTTTGTGCCAAAACTTTCTGTATAAGATGCAAGACCTTAAAATTGACAGAAAACTCTGGCTAAGGCTGCCCGGTCATTTCCAACAGCAACAGTAAGAAAAGTGTTTTGTGAACATTAACTTCTGGCAAAAAAAAATTCTTAGGGAAGCTTTAACATTTCAATGTTTTAATAAGTATTTCCCTGGATTTTAAATGAAAGTAACATCTAGTGTGTGCTGCCCTCCATGGTGCTATGGATGGCCCAGCTGGCCCAAGTACCTCTACACCACAGCTCCTTTAGAGAGTGTAGAAATACTTTATACCTGTAATAGCTGCTCTGGGCAAGCATCAAAATAAAGAACAGGAGAAAGTTCTCCCCACACCCTTGCTGACCATTCCTCTTAATCCTAACGTAGGATGGGGAGCTGCACTGTCTGAATCAAGAACAAAAGGGCAGCAAGAACCAGAAAAAGAGAAGGGCAAAGCACAAAAGAGTAAGGGAAAGGGGCAAAACAAATCCAGTCAATGGGTGGAGGAGAAAAACTGGGTTTTCCAGGGATGGCAACTTGGAAAAACACATACTTGCTCATCAAGAATGTTTGTACTGAGGTAAGAACCTGAAGCATGAATGTTCCAATGAGCTAAAGGAGGAATACAGAAGTAGAACGAGGGAAAAGGATATCGAGCTGGGTTGGAACCTGTAAACACCACCCTTTATGTCCACTGGATCTCAGATCTGGTCAGGAATGCTCATTGTAGGCATGGCTCGCTCTGCCCCTGCTGTCAGCAGCATCCAGGAAACATACCAGCTAACTTTTCCATTCCAGACAGTAGACTGTGCCATGGAGGAATAAGATGAGCTATTGGCTGTTGTGATTAATCATGGCACTAATACACAGAGGAATCTGCTTTGGTGGATTTAGATGTTCCTGCTGTCCTGAGCACCCGCAACACAGCACTAGATGACTGAACTGCTCTCTTTAGTTTTTGCTTTGCATTTTGCAAAGTGATGCAAACAATCACATACAAGAGAGCAGAGAGCTGTTTAAATCCATTCTCTACTTAGGGAACAGATATTTAAAGGTAGCTTTCCCCCTTCGTGGAAAGCATAAGAGGTAGAGGACTGGTGCACAAATCTTTACCCTCCAGGTAACCAGCACTGATGTCAGGAGATTGCTCAGGCATTGCCTGTGGACAGCTGGATTGCACCAGCAGAACTCAGAGACCATGTCCATCCACCTGAATTTCTGCTAGTGGCAATGATGCACTAGAAAACTTGCCTTGACTTCCACCTCCAGGAAGATCTTTTCCTTGTACACAGGATGACGAAAGAGAGATGGAATCTCTCTTTATGTCTTTAAATATACACATGAAATATACATAAAGTATCATGTAAAGCTTTCAGAGTACACCTATTTGGGGAAAAAGACTTCTTTTAAAAGAAATGCAACAAAAGTCCCACTAAAGTTGAATATACAGATAATTAGAAGAAATAAATATGAAATTATGAAATTTTACCAAGGTGGAGATTATAAAATCAAGTCCATGAGAAAGAAGCATTCTTCTGTAGTATAAAATGGCATTGTCTGGCCTGCAGGCATTACCACAAGCAGAGAAAGAGAGGCAAACCCACCAACAAATCTACACAGTCTGTCTATGGGATGGTACAAACTTAATCCTTGGTTTATGCAACTGAAATTCAGTTGAAAGCAAAGTAGAGTTGCCCAGCATTTGGATATGAGTCTATCAGAGGGAGAGGGGTGGCTGTGTTGTCCCAGAGAGTTGTTAGGAGCAGGAATCTGGAAATTCAGTAAGAACGGTATTTACGTACACAGTTACCATTTATTTCAGTTAATTCTCTAATTGCCTACCATTCCCTCCACATTTGGTTGCAAGCGCTGATGTGTTCTTCCTCCCTGACTTCACACAGAGGCACAAGTGGAAGCTGACTTCCAAAAAGGCATCGTAAACAGAGACCTAAACCTCTGCACACTCAACAGCACCTCCTGCAAAAGATCTGTAGCAGAGTATCTCTGTGTCCCCTGCACTCTCTCCCAAGCACAGGTTAATAAATATCAAAGAATACTCCAGCTCTGTACTCATAGGTTTCTCAGACTGCATCCAAATAGTCTCAAAACAGTTTTTACTCCCAAACCAAGGAAGGCTGAGACTCCCCTTTTGCCCTTTCCTATTCTTTTGTCTCATGCAAACTGTGAACACTTCTTAGAAGATAACCACATCCTAGACAAAAATTACAGCAGAACTACCTACATATTGAGCGTGAAGATTGTGGAGGATTGGTATTTCAGGATAAGGCATTTCCTAATAAGTATCTCCTTGGCTGGTAGTACATTCTACCCCCATTAGGCCGGTCAGTGGATGAGAGACAATTCTCTTGATCACTTTACGCTTTAGGAAGTCAACATGTACACTACTTATACACTACTTACTCAAACACATGTGGCAATAGCTGGAAACATGCATAGGTTCAGGCATAAAATATGTTACCCTTGCTAATAAAGGAATGAAGAAAACTACATTTTACTCGCCCATCTCAGAGAAGCAGTAAATAGGTTCCATTAAGTCATTAAGCACAAGCATAGAGGGCTGGGAACATTGAGCAACCGCACTAGGTTATTTACCTGCTTCGGTGTCTCCTTGGGGTGAATGACAATAACAGCAGTCCATGAAGACAACATAGTTGAGCAAATTGCAGAAGAGCCCTACAATCCCAACAAGGAGGACGAGCAGTGCTTTCTCAGTCTTCTGAGGATTGATAAACCTCTTGATTGCCTCAACGAAGATGGTAAACATCAGAGCGCTGGCAAAAACTGAGTTGCTAAAAGCTCCCAGCACATCTGCCCGGCTGAAGCCATAAGTGTTAGTTTTGTGCCATTGGATGTGACTGACCCTAACACCGAACAAACCGATGATCATGGAGATCAAGTGAGAGAGAACAGCAAAGGCATCTGAAGCTAAAGAAAGAGAGTTGCCAGTGTAGGCTACTGAGGTCTCAACAATAAAAAGCACAAAGCTCATCACAGACATGAGGATGAGCCTGCTGCTTCTGCCCGAGTAGCGGCCCATTTCTGCTGCTCTCTTCCCCTCGGCTCTGAGGTTCTGTATAAGGAGCACCTCACTGCCTGCGTTTCTGCCCTTCACCTGTCAGTGCTGCTCACATGCAGGAACCACTTATATAGGAAGCTGTAAAGCAATAAATCAGTTTAAAGGGCAGTTTAACAAGATCTGTTACGTTAAAGCAGTCTGAACACTTGAGTCCTGTAGGGGTTCCACCCTCAGGAGGCTTTTTTTTTTTCCTACCCACCAAAAAGAAACCAAAGGAGACTACTAACAGCACTGGCACTTGCTACTCAATGGCACTGTCCTACAATACTGAGTAAAGCCTAGACAGGAGAGCGTAAAAAGATGGCTCAGAATTTTAAGCAGTTAGAGAAGGCATTTTTTTTGCTAAAACTCTCCTCTGATGCCTGCTCCAACTATTTCTATTGCCTGTAACTTTAGTACTGAGAAAATACTACTATAAGCCTATGGAAGACAATATTGGAATCCAAGTTGGTTGGACATTACTTTTAAGAACACAGTAAATGTGAACTGTTTCTGAAGGTTGTGGAACATGTTGTCCATAGAGCAAGTTTCAAAGCCAACTGTATCGACCTTCCATTTTGGCAACCTAGAGTTCGCACCTGCCTGTACTTTTGGCATGTTTCCCATGGAAATGGATCAAAGTTGGAGGCCATTTTCTAAACACATAGCCAGTAGACACAGAGCTGAGCCTCAACAGTAAATCCAAAGCACATTGTTTATTCCCTATTTAGAAAACCCTGCCTATCTGAAAATCCCAAAGTAATCCTCATAGGCTTGCAAGAAAGTCAGATTTGAGGAAGCACAACCGGAAGTTAAGGGGGAAATAAGAGGTGCAGAAGCCCTAGCTTGGACTCAGTGCCTTTTCTGGAACAGTAAGAACATGAAGCTGTAAACTGGCTTTTGTCACTCACTGTAGTACCCGTTGAACTCCAAAGTGTACACATAGTTTCACACACACTCAGAAATCGTGATGAAGGAAATCTAGCTGCTAATAGCACACTAGGCTATGTGGATGACGACAAGGTTACCTTCCTTGAAAAGTTTATGATCCAGCAGTCTGTTTGAAATGCCCATCCATGTATGTATATATACACAGTTACTTACAAGATAAAACGGAAGGAAATTACATGCAGTCCAGCCTGAGAGAGATAATGTGGTAACACTGATAACCTGAGCTGACCAACTGTCCCTGTTGGCCTCAGCCTTCCCAAGGTGAATTAACTTCTGGTTAAAACCTCAAACACCCACCCCTGGTTTTCATCTAGTTTTTTGCTCACAGGGTTTCAACAGCCAAAATGTTTACGTTTAAAGTTCAGTTTGCTAGAAACCTTGTCTGCCAACACATGTAATCTTTGACATTTGGTCATTTGTCTACCTACACATTGCACTCTTGAGAGTGCCATCCCTGCCCCCAGTTTAAGAACACTAGCCCTGGGACAGTGAATTAGTAGAACTAACTGCCACACTGAAACTGGTATTTGCTCTTCTTTCTCGTCATATCACACCTGTGTTACTACTTCTACTCCACCTATTTCTGTAGTGTTTTCCTCCTTACATTAATGTTCAGCTACTTCCTTATTTTATTATCTGAACTCCTGAGCATGAAAAGTGAGAATTTTACTTTCAGTGGGAACAGACCTAGGTAAAAATTCAGATCTCTCAAGTCACAAGGTTTCAATTACCAAAACAAGAGCTTGAGCTTCACTTTGCAGCAGAGCTAAAATGCTCAAGTGGACTCTGTCAACAAAGAGCAGCACCACAAGGCAGCTCCCCTGCATCCCACCTTACTATGCAATTTAATCCAAATGTGAGTAAGAACTAAAAAATAGTAAGAGATTTGCAGCTCTGTTATAAACACAAACTAGTGTCATTTAACAAACTGTAATGTATTATTCAGATTCATATATTTACTTTCTAACAGACACAATCTACTAGGAGTATGAAAGTTTTCACATGAGTAAAATTAAGAGTATGTATGTTTCTATAACGCTTCATAGGTAGCTCATATTATGCTTCTGGTGCAGTGATCCTTGACACGGACCTGTCTCTCCCAGGCAGGCATTGGCATCTCTGTGGAAGATCAAGAGGTTTCCAGGGGAGTCATCCACATTCCGGACACTTCAAGCCCAAATGTGAACAGGAGGAAACACGCTGGGAAAAAAGGGAAAAAAAGGGGAGAGGGTGGTGGAAGGGCTGGCCTTCTGTGAAATCTCTGGCTTCAAACGAACCCATTTGTAGGTGGAAAGCAACTCATTTCTACAAACAGTATCATCAATGTGTTTACTCATGAATTTGATCCAGTCAACTGGTTGAAGGTTGGCTGTTCAAACTGATAAGGCTGCAGCAGTGTTAGACACTGCATTTTATTTCACCTTTCCTTTCTTCTGAGCTTCCACATCTCACTTGCAAAATACCAGTGTTGTGAAGTGCGTCAATGGGAGCCTGAAGTGCTCATCTAGTCTTAATAATCTGCTTTGCTTTGTCAAAAAAGTCTTGACATGTTCCTGTCTTTAATTTCTGAGGACACTGCCTCTACCTCCTTTCAAAGGACAATGCCTCTGAAGACAAGTCTTATCCATCATTCGAGGCTGAGAAAACTGGTATCATTCTGGTATTACTACTTACACTCTTTCTCAAAGTTTCATTTCTGTCACTGTTAGAGACAGCACACAAAAAGACCTTAGGGTCACTCTTATCCTATGTCAACTGAAAACAAAAGACAAATGCATCTACTGACATATCATTCTCCATATCCTTTGCTCATTGCTACCCATGAGACATTGTCTAGATAGTGAAGAAATATCTAGACAGATGAATGCAAGAGAGATGATTTTAAGATGCAGCTGAAGCAAATCCTTCAGGGTTAGCCATCATCCAAGGAATGCTACAGAGAATTTAAAAGTGCTCAAGCACTCCGAGAAAAATGATCTTAATTCTTTCACATTTTTTCTGCATGATCCTAAATTTGAACCAATGGTCTTTCCAGTTTAACATTCAAAGTTTTGACTAGGTGGGCTGACCACAGGAACCTGGGCAAAAGCAAATGTTTTGCATGGTTCTGAAAAGCAGAGAATTGTGAAGATCTGGGAACAGCACTGTATGCTTAAGACTTTTAGACTATTGATGCTACATAAAAATAGGGGTTTGGGGACAGGCAGCCATGCAGTATTGTTCCAGGAAGAGTCTGGGGAAGATCTTACTGGGCCAACTTTTTAATTGTCAAGTTTTCACTCAGCTCCTTTGAGAGGAATTTTCATAAACAGCCTTCAAACCTAGAGGAGGTTAAAAAAGTAACAAACTAAGCATATCATCCAAAATGTATCTTGTGCCAGGTCTCTCTCTTTTTTGTTAAAGTCAATCCTAGGCTCAGAGTGGAAGTAATTTTCTCTTAAAAATAGTTGCATAACTGTGCAACCTCTAGCCTCCTCTGCTAAATCAACACATAGTAAGTGCAGGAAAAGCAAAAGGATTTTATGAAACATGCTCTAAATTTAACTACAGGCCTACAATCTTTAGGGCTGAAAATACCTCTCTTCAGACTGCCTTTGCATTACTCACTGCAGTATCACTGTGAGACAGCTATAAATGCCAGTTTATAAGATAAGAGAAACAGGGCTTTGGTAAAGGATCTGCAAGAAATGGCACTCACAGGCATCTTGCTAACAACATGGCATTTAATCTAAGGTAGCTTTTCAAACTTGTTTTACAACGGGGTAAAAATACTCCTTTTAACACCTGGCTCCAGAGACAGTTTTCATAAAAGGTAGCATTCACCATGCCTAGTTGGCAGCAAGTCTGTATTGAAAAGTTTGAAGGCAGAATTAAAAGCAAATGTTTTACCTACGAACTTGATGTTGGCCACTAAACTGTAGACTGTTTACAACATTCTCTCCAACCTTTCAGGTATTTTCTCAATGTACAAGAAAATACATGCACCAAAATGGAAAGAGAAGTCATGAGCAAAGTATACCTATCATGAGCAAAGGATAACCCACTGAGCAACAGAAAAACCAACCAGAGCATCCTACAGCTCACAATACATGTTTATTATTAGAGATGTTTACAGAAAAGTCTGTGAATTACTGCTAGCCTAAGACTGACAAATGTCGGGGAGGGACACGGGGTATTCTGGTTTATGGCTTTGTTTTTTGAATTGCTTAAAAAAAAAGTTGCCAAACTGATTAAGTTCGGGGGCTATTTCAGTCTTTTTAAAAAAAGGTGGATTCACAGATAAAGGAGAAGATGCCTTCTCTAGTAATTTAGTAACTACGACCAAACAGGGTGTAAAACTTGGCAGGGTTTTTGCCGCAGACACATCTTGCCCCACTCTGTAGTTCACGGAGAGGCTGGAAAGGTATGCAGAGGCTTTTTGCTCCCATGGAGGGGGCACCAGGCTCAAGATCTTGATCCCTGAAATAAAAGGATACTCGTGAACACTCTGATTTAAAACTAAAGGTGCAATAAATGTTATTACACATAAAATCTCAAAAGCACCTTCAGTCTGAAAGTTTCAGAACTAAAGGAATAGATATATTGAATTATGCAGGACAGCAAGAGGCAAGGGTGAGGAGTGTACATCAGCGTTATAGCCAAAGGCATCTTACATTCCTGCTTTATATTCACATTTATTTTGATCTTGGTAGATACTTCCCATTTCAGTCATAAATTACCTGGCAGTCATCTTCTTGATCCAATCCTCGCACTCAGTTTCTCCACAAAAAGGGATTTGTACAATCTGAAGCAGGGAGAAGAAGTGGACAGACACAAAACCCAAGTTACACATCTGAAAAAGTCATCCTCATCTCTGGAAGATTCCTAAACCTTAAGGATCTCATATACACTCAAAGTGGGAAAAGTTGCAGTTGCTCAAAAAAATTTTAATAGCTCTCTCTCTCATCATAGAAATAGATAAGCAGAGTCATCCCTCCATACTGCAGCATGGAAAAACTTACACGCACTCAACGCAGCATTTAAAGTAAGTCAGGGTGCTGATTTCTTTTTTTAATTTTAACCCAATATATCTTCTTTCTGTGTAAAAATACTGCTTTTCAGGAAAAGTTCGATACTTTCAAACTGCAGAACAAATGCTTGCTTCCATATTGCACGACAACACTTTCCTAATGAAGTTTCCATGTTAACTACCTGACTAAAATTTTTCCTACCTCCTGAACAAGACAAGGACATATATATTTTAACAGGATCCCCAACAGCACAATTTTCTTGGGGGCAGAGGGAAGTGGTGTGTAATAACCTGCTGTTTCCTTCGGTTAGCTTAACTGAAGAAAATTGAGAAAGTCGAAACAATCTCATGTTTTCTTCTCAGTACTACTCTCCACTACTGTAGCGAATCTTTTTCTCCTAAGTTTTGCATCCCATTTTACTGTTGATTTGGAGTTGTGGGTTTTTTTCATTTTTAATGGACTTTCACAGTGAGAACTCTGCTACTAAAAAGTGTGTTTGGTGTTAAAAAGACACCCCCTACATATATTTGACTACTCCTTTAATGTTATCCAAGGGCAACAAAGGAAACTAAATTCAGCCTTTACAGTCATTTTAATTCAATCCAAACTGTGACTGAGGTTTCCTCTTCTGTGGCTTTCACCAAACTTACATTCTCAAAAGTCTCTACTTGTCTTGAACCAGAACACACCTTTACTAGACTTCCCTGGCAACCAAAAAAGGGAACTATTACCACTCTACTATACTGTTCTTGCATTAAGCTTTTGTTAGTTAAATGAAACTTTGTTTAAATACCTGTGCAGCTTTAAGAGCTTCAGCTAAACTCAGAAGAACACAGAAGCAGTCTACATTCTGGAAGAGCTAACAGACTATGCAGCAATTATGGTAAAGGGGAAAACAGTGATAGGAATTAAGCAGGAGTACTTCAGCTTACAAATTCCCTCTTAAACAGTAGACAGTGCTAACAGGATAATTTCAAGATACTACAAAATGTATACGCTGTAAAACTTTGTCCATACAACAAATATGGGTAGAAAGTGAATCAGTCATAAAATTATGTACGTCACTTTTTTCAGCTCAGATATACTGATTGTAATAAACTCATATAACCAAAGTACCAAAATGGTGCAAGTATCCAACTTGGAACGTAAAAATATTTGTTCATGTTTTTAAGTTTAACTACATTATAAACAAGATTATATTAGAGTTCTAAACATGATACGAATGTTTTAATACTCTCAGCCTTCTCTAGAATCTAGCCATACACAACAGTTAGTGATGGATACTGAAGACCAAGCATTTTGCCCACTCCATAGGCAGGAGGTATCATGTGCAACCACTGCAGCAGGAGAAGAAGAAAGAGGATTCCACACTATTTCAAAGTTAAAGGAAATAATTTATGCTCAACAAATAGAGATCAGCTTCACATTCCATTCCTGCTCTTGAAATGAGCTTGACTCTTCATTTCAGTTTATTATTAAAGTTTACTGCATCCCTTATAAATGTATGAGTTTATCTTCAACTGTTTCTTTGTCTTAAAGACAATCAAGCATAGTTTCAGAGTGCTTGTTTAATTCAGAAGTGAAAGACACATGATAGCACATCTTGAAATCACAGTACGTAAGAGCTGTAGTACTAGCTGAACATCTACATAGAGCATGATTATGTGCTAAGCAAAGACTAAAGATTTTGGGGTTTTAAATCTAACACCAGAATCAGATGCTTTAGAAACACTTGCATCAAGGAAATAATTTTTGCAGTCAGCAGAAAGCGTCCAAAGCAGTTCAGAAAGACAATATTTTGCACTTGCGTTTAGCTTTGTAGCAGAAAGCAAGGTGCTATCATTGTAGCACCTATGCATAGAATGTCTGAGATCTCTATATTCTCAACTTCATAAGCACGCTAAATCAGTCCCCCCCCTCTGAAGTTCATAATTATTCATTTAAATCTTGTTATAAATTGAATTTAAGTGCAATAGAAAAGCAAGAAAAAGAGTGTGATGGAAGGTTAAGCTTAACCAATGGTAACTTGAAACTACTTTTGAAGTTAACAAAAATTCTCCTGCATTTTCAATCAGAAATTATTAATTTTTCAGAGTAGATCTAATTAGATCTAACACAAATAAACCCTGATCTCTCTTTATAAAACACATAGCCTTAACGACTGATCCTAGGGATCTTACTACTTGAACATGTTAATCTCAAAACATAAAAAATTTCACAAGCTGAGGCTTGTGACAGAATTTCAGGGTTAGGAACTGTGGTTAGTGGATCTCTGAAAAAGCAGCAGCAGATCAATTCTCTACCAGGTCTCTCGATCAGTAAAGTTCAGTCATCCACATTAAACAGTATTCTTACTATCAACCCAAGGAAGTTTCTGACTCGGCAGTAACTCTCGGTGAACCCAATGGCTTTTACTTCGGTCATAAAGGTAAAACTACTTTGACGTAAATTGCATGTACTTTAAACTCTTACCTGGACCTATCATGAGATTTGGCAAGTGTTTTCCACTGCTTGCATTAGAATAATGTCAGGAAGTTTACCTTAAGCTGAATAAAATATTTGCATTAATCTCTCTGAAAAGCACTTTCTAATAAAGATGCAACTTACCAAACTGCAGCCATTGTAGGTCACCTCAAGACACCCTGCCACCTCTGGCACAGGACTGTATTTTGAATGATGGTAGAAACACCACATTCAGTAAATACAGCATTTTAGCAAAAGAAAACAGCAACATATCCCACAACTGCTAGGAAAAGTGTTTTTGTGCAGCTTCATCTGAAGGGGAAGGGAGAGTTTGATAAAAAGTACAACAGCATTTATATGTAAGTTTTGAAATTTCTGGCCCCTGAACATTTTGTAAGGGACAGAACATGTGTGAAAGCTCTTACAAGACAGAATGAAGTAAATTTTCTTACCTTTCCTGAATCAAGCTCTTTTTGAAAGTCTTCCATAGTATTAGCCACCACCATATGACTTTTTAGGTCCTCGGAAGCTCTAAGAAAAGGAAAGTAAAGAAATAGGTCAGGGCAGATTTACACATGTAACCTCAGTAGCCAAACTATCAAAGTTCTCAGAGCCAGCCAAAATAGAAAGTTACAAGAGAAGCTACACATTCATCAAATTTTCCTAACCAGTTTATGTCTTTCTACCGCTTCTGCCTTCAAAGAGATGAAATTCTGATTAATTGCTTATGGAATGTTCTCCAAGCTGCTGCACATTTCACCATGTTAATTCACACTGTTGGGCATGTCAGTTCAACACTAACCAACTGCAGACAGAAACAGATGAATACTACAGATATAAAAGATAATTAATAAAGAAAACCCTACATCTCAGTATCAAAATGCTTTTTAATTAGGTAAAAATACTCTGCTTGTAAGCAATTTTGATCACCACAGAAGAAAGTGGGAAAGCTCCTCTGCCATAGTGCTGGACCACCACCCTGTTATTTCTCAGTGTTCCTACGTGCAATAACTTGCAGTGACAGACAGGTAAAGGATTTTGGAATATGCAATAAATGCAAATAACAGTTGCAAAGGTATCTGATTGCTTATAAGAAAATAATTGCATGAAATTAGGATTAAAATACACTTCTGAACTTCAGCTACTGCAGTTTCTGGGACATCTTTCTATCTTTCAAAATTCCTTACCAAAAGCATCTTTCTGGAATGAATCCTGTGCATTGTTAATCCATGAACTATTTATGGTGTGTTTATTAATACTCCACATGAACACACAATAGTATTTTGTAAGAACAGTTCACAACCTTAAACTTCTGTTTAAGCACAATAGAACGCTTCTATTAGTGTATGTAAACAAGTTTCAGAGACAGAAAAATTAATATTACAAACAGAAAGATGGACCTAACCTGGTTTTCTTCAAAGATGAACCAACAATGTGAGAAATTATTCTGACAGGTAAAGTGCATCTGTGATTAGCATAGCCATTTACTGTACCTCTCCATTTACCTGTCAAAAAGGTTAACATGGATGTCCTCCAAGATCTGCTTCAGTCTGTCTTCTGCTTCATGTTCAGAAAGGGTCAGCTTCTGTCCCGTGTCTCTTCTAACAGCTACAAACTGTTGGCTCTTCATGTCTCGTGGTCCCACTTCAACCCTGACTGGAACACCCTTCATTTAAAAAAAATGAAAAAAAAAAAAAAAAAAAAAAAAGTTTAAAGTAATGACAAATAAGTAATTCTCAGGAGATGTCATTTTCTCTCTTTTCTTAACCCTAATGCCCAGCTTGATATGGAATCACTTTATACATTTAAGTTTCTTTGAAATAAACCAGCATATATTCCACTGCTCTTATGCATTTCTGCCTTTCCCATCCATACATTCATTACTTGTGTATAATACCCTGCTCTGCTTGCTTGGAGACTACACCTGAGCCAAAATGCAGGAAATACCAACACAGTTAAAGCACAACTGAAATTACACTAAGTTATCCCAGATAGTGCAAGTCAGATTTTTGAAGTCTGAATGATTAAGACATCCATAGTAATTTTAATATTCTTGTTCTTCTAATAATACCTTCTAATTCTGTTTTCACAGAACATTTTCAACTCTATTAACAGAAAATAATGAAAGTTCTGTTAAATACATCCCTAGCATCAACATTAGTTGCACTGAATATTTGACTATAAACAGATCATTGCTTTATTTCTGTAAAGCTTTTATACTTTATAAACTTTACTGATAAGAACCATGTAATTTCTCATGTCCTACACACCATCAGACAAAAAGAGTTTCATTTTACTAGTCAGTTTCAGAGCGCGAATTCATTTGAGAGTGGTCTGATTGTTGGTTTTTCCTTGCTTTGTTTGTGAAAGGATGCCTAATGGTCACATAGGAAGACTTCCCAAGAGGGAGCAATGAAACTAATACCAAACAGCATTAAAAAAAAAAAGATACTAATGATTTGGCTCTTTTTGGGGTTAACATGAGCAATCTGCTAGGCTGAAAAGTATGTAAGGCAAAATACTTTCCAGTTCATCCTTGAACTTCTTAGTATTTTTTACCTTATGAAATTCCTTATTATAGTACTCAATGAAATGAGTGTACTTTGCCTGCATTAGCCTGAAGATGAAGTTTACACATAACACTGGACACATTAGTAGACTGAATAAAAACCAACAAGTTTGTCCCATGCTGTGCCTCAGTTGATAAACCTGATTTTGTCAAAACCATCTCTCAACATGGATTCATGGTATTACAGCTCCATTAAAAAAAAATAAAAAATAAAAAATAAGGCTACACAAAGGGAAATGAACTTGGATACAATGGGAACTTTCAACAACTCAGGGAGCTTCTATCACCTTACACTGAATTCAGAACAGGATACCATAAAATCACTGAATACATTATTAAATTTCTAATTACCATTGTCTCATTTGTTGGTTTTGTTTTACAAAAGCTTCATATTTAATGAAGCAGAACTTTTCCTTCCAACTACTATGTAAAGGGATGGCAGTTTTGAAACAAAAAAAAATAGCTCCTTTCTTTGTTGATGCCATACAAGTTTATCTTCTGTTCCACTGTGTGCAGAGAAGGCATTGTTGATACCCTGGAGATACTTAAGTGTTAGTACAAACTGTTGAATATGCAATTAATTTGTACTATTAATTTAGTTTTGTGGGTATATAAAGTAGAGACCTGGAAGTTCAAAAATCTACAATGACATGTGAATCCCAGCAAATTGAGCAAGTCCCAGAAAACCTTTTCTTCACTTATTAATGAAAGTGATCATTAAACATCAGACAACTCTTCTTCATTTAGAGTAAATATCTGCCTTCAGAATACAAGGCCTCCTACATATCCCCCATACAGAAGCCTCAAAACACCTGGAAAGAAATGTACCTTAAGTTCCCAGTGGTTGAACTTCCAACCAGGTGAATAGTTGTCTCTTAAATCAGCCCGCACACGGATATTAATACCAAGCAGCCTATTGCGATACTCGTTACATTTCTTCAATAATGCCTCTTTATCCTCTTCAGAAAGGGAATTTGTGATACCACAGGGAATAATTACAACCTACAATATAATACAACATGTACTTTAAGTTCTTAAAATATATAGCTGCTACTTATAGGAACTGAAAAATCAATATTGTCGCCTTATATCCACGTAACAGTAATCTCTTTCAAGTTGGCAAAAGTGAAGGATATGATTCCTTTTTATCCAGATACAATTATTTTAAATGAATGGACTGTTAAATAGATCTTGACCACTAAAAAAGTATCTTAGTGATTTGTGCTAACTTTATAGAGGACACTCCATGATCGGACAGCTCCTGTGCTACGTTAAGTCTTCCAGAAGCCCAGTATGAAATTCTCATGAATTCCAAGACAGGAAAAGAAACAAAATAATAGTTTAAAGCATTTCTACACACCTGAACACAGGCTACTCGAGGTGGGAGCACCAATCCCATGTTATCTCCATGAATCATTGTCATTACACCAATAGTTCGGGTAGTAAGACCCCAGGAATTCTGGTAAGCAAACTGTTTTTCTCCCGGTTTCTTGGGATCTTCAAATACAATCTCAAACATCTTTGAGAAATTCTGCCCTAGATGATGTGACGTTGCTCCCTGAAATAGTTGTGCACACAAAATTCTGCTTAATGGAATGTTAAGTTTATCAAGCATCAGTTTAAGGCTTTCATCTTACTTTATTTACTGAAAAACATTCTTCTAATAGATACCTGGATAGCTCTTCCACTGGCAGATATAAATGCCTCCACAGTGGTTGTATAATCACCACCAGCAAACTTCTCCTTCTCTGTCTTCCTTCCTTTTACAACAGGTATTGCTAGGAGATCTTCGTACACTTGAGCATACAGATCAAGTATCTGCATCACCTATGATGAACATACTCTTTTGAACTACTCAGTATTTTGCATTTGCTAAATCATGAAATACTTTTATATGCTTGTCTAAAATCTTAAAAATTTAACACTTTCTCAAGATTATGATTTAAAAACAAAAAATAAGATTTCTTCAATTGCTTTAACTTTGGTTGTTTTCCACAAATCAAATAGCAACAACAATCAACCGTGATGGAAAACAAGGAGTCATCACAGAAATGCCAGTCCCTTGGTTATATTGACTTCTGGTTTCCATCTAAACATCTTAATATCTGCTAAGTAAATAAAGATATGCCACGATACTCAATGAAATATCTATCTTTGGGCAAAGGAAGCATTATATTTCTAGATGTTAATATGTGAATGCATTATTTAGATTTTTTTAAGGGAAATAATTTTTAAGGAAAGCATTCTTTATATAACACACTCTTCAAACTCTCCATGTTGTTTGAAGAGACTAAAGCCTTAGACATAAGTCAAATCTGAGAAAAATAAACAAAAAAAAGGATTCTAGTACACATGGCATTTTTCATGCCAAAGAAGAGGAGACTGATTTCTGATATGGTTGTGTTGCTATGGAGCAAGGTAGCTTTCTGAAAGCAAAAGCTCCACTGCATTTGCTTTTTACCTCCTCTGCTGCTTCTTCATACGTTGCAAATGCTGTGTGACCCTCTTGCCAAAGGAACTCACGAGTGCGAAGGAAAGGTTGGGGATGTTTGAATTCCCAACGCTGGAAAGAAGGAAATAAAGTACTGAAGACCATGATTAACAGTAAAGTATCAAGTTATTGTTAAAAATAATACGTAATAGAAAATTCACAGATTTTTACTTAATATAATCAATATACATTAACAAATTATGTTTTATTAAAAACAGTGAGAAAAACAAATCATAAACCACATTCATACTTCTGCCATGAATATGTGTTGTGATCAGTATAATCATGTAATATCAACATAGAATAATTGTCCTACACTTCATTTAGACTGTAAGAGTTAAGTCAGAAATTCTGCACAGACATACCACAATATTACACCACTGATTAAGCTTGATAGGAAGATCCCTGTGTGACTGCACCCACTTTGCATAGGCAGGATACATGACTGTAAAAAGAAAACAGCTTTAGATCTCTGCACAATCTAGCCAGTTTAAGGCAAACAATTTCTTTTTGCTACATACAAGCTTAACATTCTCTGCTGTGAGAACTATGCTCTTAGGTTTAAATTCTCTTTAAAATAGTTTGGTCTTAACGCGTAATATTTTCACATAGAAGAGTACTTTCACTTCATCCAGTGTCTCTGCAAAATAGCTTGCTTGCTGCTGGCCAAATTACAATCCAAAGCTCAATATCTAAAGACGCTACGTTTGAGTCTCTGGCTTAGGGTACGTAAATACAGCTAGGTTCACAAATAGAAATTCACCAACCTCAAGACTTCAGGACACTATAGCGTACCTGATTCAATTAAAAATGCATCCAGACCTAGGTCTTAAAATGCATGTTTAAATTACTCAGAAGAAATTTTAGTAAGAGCTAATTTACAACTACAGTCGAAGTACTTGGAAAACTGAAGTGAACTGTAAGATGAAAAAATTTTATAAACAGTATTAAAAAAAACCCCAATAAAACATGGTTTTCAGTCAAAGCAAGTCAGTCTTCAGGATATATAAAAATCCCCAGAGCGTATGTTTCCTAGAAAACTCCAATTAAGGGAACATACAGTGTTGTGACACTTGCTGTAAGCAGCAGCAGAATTTGGATATTTTGATAAGGAGTTATAGAAAGCATCCCAACAAATGGGTTTCCACTTTTCACAAGCTTGTCTGTCAGCCACACTATACTTGCATCTCTTTCTTTTGCAGCCAAACTGCATGAAAAAGTCTACCTGTTTCACTTGTGGGCCGTACAGCAATGGGTTCAGCCAGATCTGTTTTCCCTGATCTTGTGACCCAAGCAACCTAAAGGAAGACAAAAGAAAAATTGGGGGGGGAGTCAAAACAAAACAAGTTACAAGAAACTTACTTTCATACTCAACTGCAGACAGTACAGTTCTCCTGTACTTATATTAAAACAAAGTTTGGAGTGTACCTCAGGAGCAAAGTCAGCAATATGAGTCTTCTCTTTCTCTAGGGCAGCCTGGGACACAAATATGGGGAAGTAACAGTTTTCCACTCCAAGTTTCTTGATCTCTGCATCAAAGAAGTTCTTGATAGCTTCCCAAATAGCATAAGCCCAAGGACGAAGAACATAACAGCCACTCACATCATAGTATTCAATCATCTCTGCTTTTGTGATCACCTTTCAAAAGATCAGATACTTAAACTTCTATTTCATACACAAAGAACATACAGTAATTCAAGTGTGTCACATGCAATTCAAAAAAGTCTACTATTTAAAAGCTCAAAAAATTGGCAAAGGTATGTTTTGAGATACTTTTGTTACCTGTAAGTAGATAAACAGGAACATTACGTTTAGTAACAGATTTGAATAATGTAACACATAACTGAATTTCATTAATCCAAGAGACAGCAGCTAATTTCTGGAACCAACAAACTGCACTTCTGTAAGAAATCTCTCTAACTCATGTCAGAAAAGATTCCTTTTTTAACTTGGGATATAGACAAAAATTATACTAGAGAGAGGCAGTGCACACCACTGATACCTATTCGCAATCTTTCATACGCAGTTAATCTAAACTAATCATATCTACTCTGGTCGTTTTGAATCTCATGAACCAGCAAACTCATTTGCTATCAACAGATACTAACTTTTGTTATACATCATGTTGAGGTGAAATAAAACTCTCAAGCCTGCAAAATTCACTTCACTGACATTTTGTACTCTTAATGAAAGAGGAATTCATATATAAATTATAAAAACCATATATATACATATAAATATTTATATATGGTAGGAGGGTGTATGGCTGACGCTTTCCCTTTTTATAGCTTCCTAAATTTATTCAGCACTTCAATCCAGGCACTTCTATTAAAGACTATGATAGCAATGTAAGAAACAGAAAAGAGCAAGTACTTGGCTTTGTATTTAAAAAACAAGACAAATCAGATATATAAGATATAAATCCAAACAGGACAAGGAGTAATGGGTTGAAACTTAAACAGGGGAAGTTTAGATTAGATTTAAGGAAGAAGTTCTTTATTGTAAGGGTGGTGAGGCACTGGAATGGGTTGCCCAGGCACGTTATGAATGCTCCAATCAAGGACAGAGCCTTGGGTGCCATGGTTTAGTGGGAAGTGTCCCTACCTATGGCAGGGGGGTTGGAACTGGATGACCTTGAGGTCCTTTCCAACCCTTACTATTCTATGATTCCATGATTCAAAGCAGACCTTGATTTATAAGAATAATTCTTTAATCCAAACTGATGTGCACTTACCTGAGAGAACCATTCTGCAAGATTTTCTTCTTTTTTAGCTTCTAGACCCAGCCTAGAGTATTAGTAAAAGAACCAGGTTTGAACTGTATAGCATTCAGCATTCAACAGTGAAATTTATCGTAACTTCTCTTTTCAGGGGAGAAGTACACTTGACAGAGAAAAAGGGGTTATGGAGCAGAATTCTTTTAATTTTACTTCATAAAGCTAACTTTTCCCAATTCGTTTTCTGGCAGTTCAGAAACACACCACTGCACCAGCTACTAAGAAGGAGAAAAATAACTGTTACAGCTGAACCCAGGACAACTGCCTAGTAGGAACTGCTAGTATTTCCTTGCCTGGACTAACACAAGTATTTAACAAAACCAGTTTTGTTTCTTCTCTGTTGTTTGAACCTTTCTAATTATCAGCATGGCTGCATCAAGGAACCTCATAATAATGCATTAAAAGAACCCAAGTACCTCAAGTATGACCCTCAGATTAACCAGACCTGTGTGTAAGCTGGTTTACTTTTTATTAAACAAGTCTGGTTAGTTTCTTACATAGCTGGTACCTACAATTTCAGGAAACATATGCAACTTGAATTTACCATTCATGTGAATGTCAGTCACAGTGTTCAACAGAAAACTGACCCGATCATCAAAATAAAGACAACCAAGAAAAGATTCTAAAGAAGACTAAAATCACCAGACTCAAATAACAGTAGATAAAAGTTTTTATATCTCTACAAAATGAGAAATTTTAAGGCTGAAAAATGCATTTTTCTGGCATAGTTTCTACAGAAAATAACCACATCTCTGTCTCTTAAGATGTGATTTATATACCTGAAACAGAAAACAAGTAGTACTGCATAATATATGCCGTGGAAAGACTTCTAAACTTTCAGGGTTGGAATAGGAGAGGTGATGCACAGCAATCATCACCTGAGAGTTCACCAGGAGCAGCAGTGTTGCTCTGGCTTTGGTTTCATACTTGTCATGGTACTCACAGTAAATATTTTGGAAACTCTGGTACAACAAAATAAGCATAAGGGCTTTTTTACCCCTCCAGGGTTTATAATGAGCAAGATAAAGCAGCATATTTGCAAAAACAAATAAAGAAGCAAGTTCTCAATGACAGTACAAAAAGTAAGAGTGTGCACACTGCTTTGTGCTTTCTACAGGCTAGGTCGAATTTTGCTCAGTATCATACTGAGGTACAACTGACACTAAATGAACTTTGATAACTTGCTTTTGGCTTGATCCTAAATACAAAATGATTTACTTTGCAAATGTCCATGTTTTCAAGTACAATAAGAAACCTGTAAAACTCTAAATCTGAGTAAACAGCTGAGGTCTCTAGCAAACAGATTAAAGATTGCATCTTTACCTGGTTTGTTTCTTAGGGCCTTGACCCTCTCCTGATCCACTTGAGGAGAACTCATTACCACTCTGACCCTGCAAAGCTTCTTTTTTCGGGCCATCACTTTGCTTCTGCTGCTTACTCTGCTTTTCAGACTTGTTCTCTTTCTCTTTTTTCTTCTTATCTTTGTCATCAGCGCCACTAGCAGTAACCGGTTTATAGTCAACTCCTGCAATAGACTTATACTGGGCCTTCAACTGAAGAAGTTCCTTAACAGCTGCATCAATCTTATCCTTGAAAAACAAACAAAAAAACCATAGACATTTATACAAAAATCACAGGAATAAAATGGCTCTTAAAAATAAAATAAAAAAAAAAAAATGCATCTACGTATGGTATTGCAGACATGCACTCAGGATTGGGGCAAAAATCTGCCAAACCCAATAGTTAAATACATTAACATTTTAAAGACCATATTTGACAGGAATAATTTTTAAAGTACACTTCAGATGTCAGAATCAAAATGCCTCTTATCCTAAATGTACCTTTCTAATGAACTGAGTCTAGTGGGAGGTAACCCTGCCCATGGCAGGGGTTTGGAACTGGGTGCTTTCCAACCCAAACCATTCTATGATTCCCATAATCACACTGAATTTAAAATAGAATTTTGATTTAAATACATATATTACATTTTTATATTACAGTATGTTTTTACCTTTTCTGCTTTTTCTGCTTTCAATTTCCTAACTTCATCTCCTTGAAGAGCTACTTTGTTAAACATGGCTTTAGCTTCAAGTGTGTCTGGACCACTGGGAACTGGGTTTGATGAAGGAGGCAAAGCACTCTGAGCTATTGGTGGATGTCCCGGCTTGTAGTCATGACCAGTCTTTTCCTTATAGTCAGCTTTTAGAGAAAGCAGGAGTTTTACGGCTTCATCTATTTCATCCTGTATGGAAAACAAATAGCAAGATATACTGGTGAGGATTAAGGAGAGAGCTGGAAAAAAGCACTGATTTCCATCTAGCAATAAACAGTGCTTTATCACTGGGGTAGGATTTAAGTACGAGCTCTTCCCCAAGCAACAGGAGTATGTTTGACAGCTGCCACACTGTAACAGAATGTTCCCCTAGCCTCATCAGCTATAAACTGTTAACTGCAGCATAATCTATAAAATAAGCTGGTTTAGGAAAGACCTTTTTAAAAACAAGCAAACAAACAAAAACAAAAAAGGAAAAAAAACAAAGCCAACAATAAAATCAATTCTGCAAGGCAGAAACATAGGCAGGAAAAAAACAACAGCTCCTGATAACTTATGGGTTTCTCTTGCATTCTTTTCCATGTCTATCACTGAATTTGTCAAGTTTTAGAAAGTCTTGCTGTTGTTAAAGCAGACTAGATACTTTTATCTTGTTCCAAATAGAGCAAGAAAAGGTAAAATACATTAAAAACTGCTGCAGGAGTGTTATCTGCCATGCTTGAGCCTACTCATCTATATGTGAGAAGTTTGACTTTCTGCACTAGTTGAACTTTAAAATTTTCATCTCAAAGAAAAGTATCCAGCCCCAGACCAGCCTTGTGTGCATTGTCATGCAAGTTTGATAGCCAAGATAGGACCCGGACATAAAGGAGCTTGATCATGACATGGTAAAAGACTTCCCCCAAGTGGCAAAATGTGGTAAGAATTACAATTGCTTACTCTATTCACTAATATACCTTGGAAGCTTTCTCTGCTTTGAGTTTGCGTACCACTTCTCCTTGTTCAGCTACATTATCATAAAGGGCTTTGCCATCCACTAAACTACAGGATTCCAAGTTATTGCAGCACACAGAAGACGGAAATGTATTAGAAGGGATGCAAGGAGGAGCTGAAGGTAGATTTCCAGGCTTGTACTCTTGACCTGTCTTTTGTTTATATTCTGCTTTTAGATTTAAAAGAATTTTCACAGCCTCATCTATTTGCTCCTGAAGCAAGAAAGGAAAAACAGCAGTTGTAGATACAGACAGAAGTAACAGATGCAACACAATAGATAAAATAATGTAACCTTTGCTAGAATGGCACTAACACAGCTGATGTAATAGAACTTCTAGAGCTAACTTATACTAACAAGCTGTCGTTACTGAGTTCTGTGGTATAACAGAATACCTTTAAGTTGCACAACAAAGGACCTAATAACGCAGTACATGAGGGGCTGATCCCTGCGCCATGAAAGCTTCCCATTAAGGGGATTAGTTCCCTCCTGCTACAGCAGTCTATCACTTTATACATCGGAGAATGGCAGCAAATACTCAGACTCTAAATAAAGAATTGTTCTCTAGCTGCTATCAAATTACTATCACATTTATTATTACCATTCTAGTTTTCAAGTTACAGTCCTTTTTTCAAGTTACTGATTATATCCTGCTTCACTTATCTTGTATCACTAAAAAAATAACTTGTTTACTTCCCAGGTTCTCCATGCAGTATCACAGAACTCACAAAGTCAGCCATATCACCAGCTGAAGAGAATTTGCAAAAGCACTTAATGGAATTTGAAAGTACTTGCTTATATTTTGTTCCCTGAATTTCTCACAACCTGCAATCAGGTTTTAATTTAAACTGAAAATACTGTTCCACATAGAAGTATTCATTGCTAGTACACCTTTGAAGCTTTCTCTGATTTCAGCTTGCGGACCACGTCGCCTTGTTCAGCTACTTTGTTGTATAGAGATTTGCTGTCTACTGGACATGGGGATGGAAGAGTAGAAACAGAAGAAGGCTGATGGGGGACACAGACCACAGGTGGGCTTCCAGGTTTGTATTCCTGGCCTGTCTGTTGTTTATATTCTGCCTTTAGGGATAAAAGGACTTCCACAGCGGCACCTATCTCACTCTGAAAGACAAAGGAAAGGGCAGAAAGAGGGAGGAACAAAGACTTAGAGACAGGAGACTCTGAAGTGCACATTAAATGCTTTCATGGAAAAACCTGCAGTTTATGCACACCTATTCCATTTTCTTAACCAAGTAGCAGAGTTGTTCAGTGAAGTTTTCCCTGCTAGTTTCCTACTTTAACAAAGTAGCTCCTCTTAATGAGATCTACAACCCTAACAGTCCTAAGTAGAATTATAACAATAAATTAGTTTAGATCTTCTCATTTAGATTTGATGGTGTTGCCAAGACACTACTATGAACCACCTATTTAACCACCACACAAAGTATGTCATTTCCCATCTTTTCTTTCTCTGCATTACAAAGAATAGAGAACACAGCTACTGGAAGCTATGTTGTCTATGATCAGTTACAGACAAGAAGATGTCTCAAAAATATCTATAATATTTGGACCTTTACTTTCCTTTTTCCTTTCTGATTTTGGGAGTTTGGTTTGGCTTTTAAGGTCTAAATAGCAACAAGTCAAGCTCAAAGTCACATAATTTGACCATATTGTGTTAAGTAAACAAATAAATAAAATACTGCAGGATATTTTAACCCCCAAGGATGAGATTTGGATACTTAATCCACTCATGCTGTGGGATGCACAGCAGTCTAAGTAAAATAGGAATTTACCTGCATCTTTATGACCATTAACCCAACGTTCATCACTCATATCTAGCTAAAAGAGAGGTACTGGAAAACACTAGTCTTGACAGAACAGAGCCCAGTTCAAAGGATGACTACTATGAAAGCATGGATCCATAAGCACCCATTCACCTCCACAGACAAAGAAAAATGGGCTACGCAAACCCAAACAAAAGAAATATTAGTTTAAGCAGCCACCTTAGGTGCTTTCTCAGCTTTCAGTTTTCGGACCACTTCTCCTTGCTCTGCTACTTTATCATACAGAGCTTTACTATCCATGGTACCAGAGCTCTCAAGCTTTGAAGACTCTTCAGTTACAGATACTGGAGCATTTCCAGGCTTATACTCTTGTCCCGTCTTCTCTTTGTATTCTGCTTTCAAGGCCAGCAACTGCTTCACAGCTTTATCAATATCTTCCTTTGCTGCCTTCTTAGCTTTCAAGTCACGAACTACATCACCCTGTGCAGACACCCTGTTGTAAATGGCCAGGTGACCTTCAGATACAGTACAGGTTGGAGCAGAGGTATCACCAACAGGCGGACCAGATTTTCTTTTTGCAGCTGAACCAGCCTTAAAAAAACCAGAAAAAGCCAAGTATTTAGCACGATAATCTTGAACAGTAGCAGATGTACATAATACATTTTATGGCACTTTTGTGAAACACAAGCTTACCTCTTTCTTTGCAGTTTCAGCTTTGGTCTTCTCTTTTGACCCAGATGTTGGCATTTCCTTAGTGTGTCCATCAGGGATGTAAATCAAAATGCACGGGGCATCTTTACAGCTGTAAGGACTATAAAAGGATTTACAGAAAACACAATAAAGGAAATAAAAAATACACATGAAATCTTTACTGAAATAAATGTTCTACTCTTCCTGCAAGGTGTTCTCACATTTATCTTTGTACATAACTGTAGTCCCCCAAATTTACATCACTGAGGTTCTGCACTGATGCTTGTTATTTCAAGTTTTCTTTATAGTACAATATTATGCTGAAATGCAATGTAATTTAGATGTTTGGTACTTGCTAAAGAACTGTTACAATTAAATAGTATGTGCACACTCCAATTGGGCAAATGTCTGTTTTATACTGTAACACTGTTTCTTAATTTATATACTTAGAACCACAAGTAAACCATGACCTTTTTAACCAAGTCCAAGCTAGCTGGGTATACAAAAAGTGCCATGAACTTGGCTTAGACAGTTTGAAGAGGTAGGAACGTACAAGCTAAAAGCCATGCCTTGGCCATCTAAGTATTTCATAGAAAGGTCATGGTAAAGGGGAAAACATTAGCCTTGCCAATGCATATGTGGAACCTTTATAACACAACAACCTAAAGCAAATTCTGTGAAGTCTCCTTAGGCCATTCTTAGGCAACTTACCTCACCGGCTCATAAGGCTGATCACAAATAAAGAATCCTCTCCTCTGGAGCTGTATGATGTCCCCTTTTTTTAACTCCCTAAGGCAAGGATCACCTAACATCAGCTCTTCTTGCTGTGTTAAAAGTAAATGAGTCCAAATGTAACACAGCGCAAGAAATAACAAGAAATATAGTACAGCTGTAGAAGGATAGCGACAGTTTCCTGGTTTTGGAAGAGTTCAAATACTAGTTAATTACAGGGGCAGCAGAACAAGTAGTAGCAAGAAAATGCTATACCGTAAGAATGAATCAAGACAAAAACCTCAAACACTTGGTCCCTGGTCTAAAAGCCAGATAATCCTGAGAAAAAAATAAGTCAAGTTTTGATTTTGAACTTATGAGAGGTTAAACGGAAACATGGAAACTAGATATACCAGCACATGATTTTCTTATTGGAGAAACTGAATTTAAAAGAGAAACAGTGATGGAAAAAATACCTCATGAACATTAAGCTCTGTGGAATAAAGGGGATAAAAGAAAACTTACCTTGCTATTTCGGTTGATGTACTGCTTGAAATCTTCATCTTTACCTAGAACTGGCTTAGTGATTAGATGCTCATAATTAACACAGACAGCTGGAACAAGTGGTGCACGTGGAGTTTCTGCTAACCAAGTGATCTTAGTTGTTTTTTTGAAGTCCTTATTCTCTAAGTTCAACTTTGCATCAATGGACACAATTTTTCCATTTGAATTTCTACAGGAAAAAAGAGATGGTAACAGTAAAGCCTAGATGATTAGTTCTCATTTGATACTACAGACCACCAACTCATTGAAAAGCAAGTGTTCAGATTTCATTTTTGAAGTGCTTTTTGAAGGAGATGTAGGTAATGGAAGAGTATATTCACTGCTGTTGAAATTCTCCTTTAATTTCAATTCATTAATATCAAGAGGCATTACAGAACACAGCAAAATAATCTCTACATATTTATGTTCTCTGCCCCAGCTCACCTCATTCTGCCACTGGCTCAACACAACCACTTCAAAGTTACTAGGATGATATTAATGGTCTCCTTCCTCAACTTAACAGTTCTGCAATTGAAACTGTGATAGATTTAGGGTTTTTATTATGCAACAGCAGTACTTCTTACAGGTTTTTAAAATTCCAGGTGTTTTCTGGTCTAAAAAAGTTATTTCACAGGGGAAATATTGCTACTGAAACATGGAGAACACTGGATGAGAGGGACATGCAGTATCAGGACTGACTCTTGATTTCAGACATGAATCTACAGTAAAATATGCCTGAAGCTAAAACTGAGTTTTGTGGTCTATTCCAAAGTAGTTATCTATAATAAAGAATCACAGAATAGATTTACATGGACAACCATTAATATTTTACCATTAGAAGCTATCTGTTAAAAGAAAAATCAACAAAAAACTGAGAAGCAAAAATTGAATTTCACCTCCCAGTAAAGAGGTTACCTGTTTAATTTGGTGATGGTAATATTGCCCCAATTTATGAATGTAACCACCTCTCCCTCTGTCAAGGTCTCTGCATCTGCACCCTCGATGAGGACTCTGGAGCCATACCACACAGGTTTCAACCCAACAGCATCATTCTGTGAACAGTGATTTTGATTTTAAAGGAGAGATTGTTATTAAGCTGACTAAAGTTAATGCAGTGCCAAAACACTGCATGACAAGACAGATGAAGATAGAAGATGGACAATAAATTCATGCAAAGCTACAGTATTCTTTCACTACTCTCAGGCTTCTTATTCACAAGTGTTGCATGCATTCCTCTAACAGTACACTCAAAAATTCCTGTCTTCTATGAAATACTAGCTCCAAAGCAACAGATACCATATTCCATTTCCCTAAAGTCCATACATCTTTAAGATCATATAGGTAAAAAACAAGTTTTTCCTCAAGTTTCCATTTTGCTATGCAAATTCCCTTCAAAAATAATACCATAACTCTCATTTTTGCCTTTTATATAGTTTATATGGAAATAAATATGGAGCTTCTCTCAGCTGTATAGATTTTTAAAGACGGAAACTGGAAATGCTAAAAATACTGAGCTTTAAAGCATCTCAACAGTGGAGATAAAATAAGGCAAATAGCTGGGAGTTCAGACTTTTTCTGAAATGAAATTTGTTTCTTCTGATCAGTATTTATTATACAGTGGAGGCAGCATTTTTAATGTAAAAGTTTTACTATGCTGGCTTGCAGTCCCAAACTTCAGACTTTTTGACTCTTGAACAGCAAAAATTCTCACTTGGCATCTGCTCAAAACTGGTTTCCTTGTTCATCTGTAGAGGGAGTGGGCAAACTGAATGTCTACCTCTTAGTTACAAGAGACGGCTATCAGCACATGAGAGCAACAAAAATGAAAACAAATAAATGAAGCAAAAACTCAAAAATATTCCGTTGTTTCTCATTATGAATGTGATAACCTAACGACTACCTTCAGTGAAGCTTAACTGCAATTTGAGATGCCAGGCTCAAAGGACACCATCTTCCTAACTGTAGTGCCAAAAAAGAATAATTGTACCTGTAACACAGTCCTATTCTTAAAAAATATTATTGTTTTGTGGATATTAAGAAAATCAAATTAACAAGTTCTTGACTTTTCATAGTAACTATTTGCTACTCTAACTTAACATAGCATTAAAAATCCAGAGATTGGTAGAATTAAGAGGTTCATATATCACTTCTCTATGTAAGTCTAATTTTATAAACTATTTTAAAAATATATCCCACATTCCTCACACTTATGGATAAGCAGCATCTACTGCATTATACTCACAAAGCCTGAATAAAGTATTCTATTTAAGTTTCTCCATCAAAGTTAGTGTCAAACAGCAATAAAAACAGCCTAAGCATCACTCCATACTTGTAACACCTTGCCTCTTCTGAGGCGTTTCAATGCATTCTACGTATTTATAAAAGCTATTTCCTATATCCTCTTAACAGAATAAACATGTTTGGTAGTTGCCCAGTTTTTGGCAGTTCTGTGGAAAAGAAAAAAAAAAACAACGAACACCTCAGTTTTCTCTCATGCTTCCTGTGCAAGTTAAAAGCAGGACTGTCCTGGCTGATTGCTCCAAGCCCAGGTACTTTCAACCTTACTGATCTGCAATACAAGAATATTAAGCGTAAAGGAAGAACCTTTGGATGTTTAGCCACTTCTTTCATCTCCTCTTGAGCTTCAGGAATATTTACTGCGACCACTGCATCTTTCAGTAAAGCAGTGTAGCGAGGTGCTACTGGGTCTATAACCTACAGAAAACAAATGAGGTGGATCATGAATAAATGACATTGACAGAGAAGTAAGAAGTTGCACAAAACAATCACCACCAAAAAGGAATATTAACTGATATTCTGTATGTTACTGCATATTTTTTTTTTTATGTTTGCTTTAATGTTACTTTAATCCTAAGGTATAGAAAAGTGAGAAAACAGTGGTAATACTTCACAATTTCTCATCTTTACTGAAATATTTCCAAGTAAAAACTAAGGACTGGGTACTACTGACACCAAAAGTAACCAAATTTATGAGCAAATGCCTTATAGGGAAGACAGCAAAATGTACTTTAACATAGCTCTACTATGCACATAGGCTATTCTTTCTCTATAAATAGCTGAATTTAAAGTGATAATTTATCAGTGCAGTTTGATCTTTTTCTTGAAGGACAGGACCTGACCCTATACTCGTTTTTCAGGTCAATATTCCAGCAGAATCAGGAACAGACCCGGCTACACAGGAAGCACCAATTAGTCTGCAATTTTAACACAGACACATTAGATACTATAATAAGGCAATACCACAACACTGACTTCATCAGGATTTCTACAACATGAACTTGGCAAGAAAAAGATACCTTTATTTTTATCTTTTTTTTTTAATCCTCTATTTGTTTTATCCTGCATTTTTATTGCCCATTTTCAAACTTAACTGACAAAATTTTTTCACAGCCTTTTTCATACTTGAAATACTGGCTTGCCAGACTGTTCAGAGGCACTTAAAAAGATGATTCAATTAAAACAGTTGTTTAGGTGAAAGGAAACTCCGAGATGTACCAGTTCAACTGGAAAACTAACACAAAGGAAAACACCTGGTTATATTACGTGACTTTTTCTTCCCCCTCTTTAGTTTATTCCCACTTAAGTGAAAAGCTACATAGAAATTTTAGAAAGAAAAAGTATTTAGCGTCTAATTCTTGACATTAGTAAGTAAGGCAATATGATGATATACTTTTTAAGATGTCACACCTTTGCAGGTTCATAGTCATTGAAAACAGACTTCCAAATGTTAGATGCACACTTTAAAAAAGACTTGTGTATTTATCTCAAAATTAAGGTGTATTATGTGATTTAATACAGTAATTTTAATAATCAAATAACTGAATTTTACAGTGTTATTACCAGGTTCTACTTCTTAAAACTCAAATCCTTCCTCACCTGACAAGTGTTAAAAAAATCGGTAGCATAATTACAGGATAATATAAAAAGTAAGAGCTCAGAAGTCCTTGAGCTCAGAACTACCTGCATGCAACCGTTTTCGCACATATTACAGATTGCAAACCATCTGTAGAGATATGTGCAAATAAGGCTGGCTAATAAATTTAGGGCTGTCCAAGGAACTGAGGCTAAGAAGCTCAATTTAAAAGCCAATTAAAAAAATGAGCCCTGACAATCCATTGTGCATTTCCCCCAAAATCCAATTCTTAGTCATAAATATATTTATGCAGCAACAGAAAGAACCAATTAATAAACCTTTGTGTATGTAGACGACCAAATGCAAAAGACATTAATAAATACAAGGACACATGCTAGACAAGCAAAAACTACTTAAATGAACAGATCTGGGTAGTATCTAAGCAAAATCAAGCAGGAATCCCAATGCAAAATAACAGGTGTTTCCACAATCGCACAAAATATGCCATCAGCATTGTAATACTTCGCCTTATTATAGTGTCCAAGCATCCACTGCCAAAAAGCAATTAACCATGTCAAGATGCAATATTCCTTATTTGACATTCAGTCAGAAACATCAGTGCTGGCTTTATCTCCGCAGAGCATCATCCTTTTGCCACAGAAAGGAAAAGCAGCCAAAGTGAATCCAATTGAGGGAGAGTTGTGTTGAAATTAACGAATAAGCCAAACCAGAAATGGGCAGCCTTTTGAAACTAGGAATAATGCATTTTCAGTGGGTTTGTAGAGCTCCTGTTATATAAGCAAATGTGACTGTGCTATGGAAGCTGCAAAATGATAGCTTATGCTACGTATGCTTACAGCACTGTAAGCTATATGCTAAGGTAAAAAGCATTAAGTAATACCTTCTTACAGATAGCTCGCAGCTTGAAAGCAGAAAAATGAAATGCAGTTTTCAGATCAGATTTACAGCAAATATCATTATCTTTCCCCGTACTACTAAATAAGGCAAGTCAGTACTGGCGTAGGAGAATCAATAGGATTAGTGCTAGTTCAGGTTACGAAGTGGGGGGGAACATTCCATTTTCCTGAAAATGTGCCAAATGATGCAACATATTGCAACTGCTACTTATTGTAATAAGCAGTTAAATGAACACTCGATTCTCTGCTTATCCCAGAAAGAGGGCATCAGGAGTACCATCAAATTCAAGTAAGCACTTACCTTTTTGTTAAAGGACCAAATTTTATCCCACTCCATATTCACAACAGATCTAGAGGAGCCCTGGGGAAAAGCCAGAACAAAACATATTAACATAAATATTAGAGCTCTTCAGACTCATTTAACACAAAGCTCTTTTAAAGCCTACAAACCCTCTACAGTTTGCCTTTATCAAGTGTTTAGAAGGACAACTGTAGCTTGCAAAATAAACATTTTGGAAAGTAAGAAACTTGCTACCCCATTTCACCATGACTTGCGCAAAGGCGTTAATATTGTCGAAGAAGTACACACGAACACACCCCTAAAAGAAGAAAGCTCAAAGCAACAAATACTTTAACTAAAGCTTCACAAAAACTTGTCCTTACCAATTGAAATGCAAAGAATTGAGGTAAATACTCACCTGAGCAGCAATAAATTGTTTTAGCCCTTCAACTGTCATGCCTCTTCTTAGGACACCACGCACAGTGGGAAATCTTGGGTCATCCCTAATAGATAAAGATGTTTCATTAGCGTCATGTGCCAAGTTCTACCTATTATTTACACTGATCAAAATCTTCACTAATAATGCCACAAGCAGATGGCACAGCTTCAGTGTATTTTACTTGTGTGAATTAAGACCTAAATGAGAGGACCTAACTGAAACGACTGAGCTCTTATCCATACAAAGAGTACAGTGTAGGTTCTCTTCTACTTCACCTCAGACAGGGAAGCCAACTCTCAGTGAAGTGGCTCTTCTCCTGTATCCATTCAATCTTAAGTTTCTCAAAAACTGGCAAGGCAAAAATTACGTTCCTTTTATTACTTCCTTTCCAAGGGCACCTGAATAAAGAAGCCTGAAACAAAGGGCTTATTTCTTGCTCAAGAAAAACTAGAAAGAGATGAGAGACATGACAACATTATCTTTCAATGACGTGACAGAATTATATGATTTTATTCTCTCATGCAAGAAATAAAAAAGCCTTATCTGAAATATAAAATATGTGCTGGTGAAAACACAAGTCAAGCCTTGCTGAGGACCTAACAGAGAGGCTTAGGGAAGGCGAGGTCATCCTAAACCAGCTACACCACAAATAGAATCATAGAACCATAGAATAGTTAGGGCTGGAAAGGACTTGAAGATCATCCACTTCTAACCCCCCTGCCATGGGCAGAGACACCTCACACTAAACCATGTCACCCAAGGCTCTCTCCAACCTGGCCTTGAACACCGCCAGCGATGGAGCATTCACAACTTCCCTGGGCAACCCATTCCAGTGCCTCAACACCTGCACAGTAAAGAATTTCTTCCTCATATCCAATCTAAACTTCCCCTGTTTAAGTTTGAACCCATTACCCCTTGTCCTA
>JAOEHY010002971.1:0-18329 GCA_025447955.1 Psilopsiagon aurifrons | reverse complement strand
GGAGCAGAGGGAAGAAAAAGGGGGAAGTGAGTGAACAAACTGCGTGGCTGATTTATGGCTTAAACCACGACAAGCAGAGACTGGCTTATTAGCCTGCTTTAAGCAGAAACTGCATTATCTAAGCAGGATTGGATGCCATTCTCTTGATTCAGGGAAGGAGAAATGTGTGAGTTTGGTGAGGATACAAATTATTACTCAAAAATTAAAAAAGGAAAAGTTCTCAAAAACAATGAAAAGGGTAGCACTTGCAGTGAAGTTCATTGCTTTGCAGTTGTTTGTTTCAGCTATTTAAATTTCAGAGAAAAAATCTAATCCATTTACTTGTATACATTCCCTATAAAAATTCACTTAATACTGTACATAAAGGTCTGATGTTTGCTTTATGCTATTCACTCTGAATATTACTTAATGTGTCTATCTGAAGCTCCAATCCAGCAAACATTTGCACTTGCAACTGAAGTTACTTTCCTGTTGCTCAAGAGTAGTGTCAGACTCGCTGTCTTAGATACTTCATAGTATAGCGCTATTCATAGTATAGTGCTAGCACTATAGGTCAATAGTGCTGATGAGTACAGAGCTCATCATTGTGTCATCCATCAGCTCAGAAGGAAAAAAGTATATTTATAATTGGTGGCATAATCAGATTCTATGAAAATGTTCTAGGTTATTTTAAGCATTTTCAGTTGTTTGGTTGCTCTGTTCGTAATTCAGATATGCTTGGGAGAACTGTTTCAGGAGTCATTCTTGGCTATGCCAGCAGACTGGGGAAGTATTAAGACTCTCATGGAGGGAAATTCGGGATATTCATAGATGGTTGAAGAATGGGCTGAGTTTTCATTTTTGTACTCCAGAGGAGAATATGTGGCCATAAATTGTCATATAAATTCTTCCATTTATGCTTGATAAACAAAGGAAAAACCCCTAAAGGCATTTGTGTAGTTTGTGCTGGTTTGTCCGTTGTCTGAAGCCAAGAAATAGAAGACAATTCCAGTTTCTACACTGTGCTATAAAACTCAGTAACACTTTTGGTTGGTGAGTTTATCAACAAGGTTATTGCTGAATACTTTTAGCAACTTGTTTGAAAACATCCCTGACAGCAAGAAAATTGTACAGCATAGCAAAAAAAAAAAAAAAAAAACCAAACAAAAAAAAAAAACCTTAGATGATTTAATGTCAAGGACAGTATCTTATGTATTTCTGAAGGTGTCAGCAAGTAACAGACTGCAAGTTTCCAAAAGGTTGCTATATTCCATATTGAGCATTAAAGTGGCTTGTAACTGACAGCAACGGTTCACTATGCTGTTCATCAAAAGGGATTATGCAAGGGAGTGACATCTTTAGTGCAGCCAATGGAGTTTAGGAAACATTACCTTGAAGAAGTTGTTTTTCAGTGACCATTACTGGTGCAGTGAAAGTGATCTGTTTTTTTCTCAGGGAGTGAAGCATCCAGTGTCCAGGTTCACTAACTCTTTACTAAGAGGCGCTTTGTCTCAAAGACAGTAGCAAGGATTTGGAAAATGTCCTGGAAATAGTTGCCAAAACTGTAAATTGAACTGTGGTCTGAATGTTGAACTGCTGCCACTTTCAGGCCCTACTTGATGAAGATCAGTCAGAGTACTTAAATTTGCTATTATAGAATGTCATAAGGCTTAGCAGGAACAGGAATTTGGTGGGTGTGTAACATGGCTTGCTGATATGAAACCCTTTTTATTTTTTTTTTAATAAAAGTTGGAAATCATTATTAATTGAAAAAAATGTGGGATTTTGGCAGTCTCTGTTTTACCTCAATAATACTGTATACAAAGCCATCATAAGTGTGAACTTAGTGAAATACCCAGGCAAATACTTCAGTATCATCATAGATGATGCTTTTGGGAACCTGAAGAGCTGGTGATTAAAACAATTTTTAAATGGAAGTCTAGTGGAAGGAGCATTCAAGTTGTATTAGAAAATCAGGACTTCCTTACTGTGGACAGGTAATTACCTCTACATTTTTCCTCCAGCCTTTGTTTCTCTTGGGATAACACTAGTATCTCACTAGGCTCTTAAATTTTGGAATGTATTTTGGCTACATAATATGATAAGGCATATTCCATCTAAAAAACGTCTAATGAACTGATTTGGTTAAAAATATCCCCACCTTGTTATACTCATGGTAGGTGTGAGGGCTGGAGTGCTTGTTGAAACAAAAATTTTTTTCAGTACAGACTCGGCCATTCTGGGCTTGGTTTATCTGTGTGTGGGCTTCTTGCTTTACTTTCGTGATTCACAGTGGCTGTGGTCCTTGCCCTCTGTGCCTCAGCACCCTTCCCCATCTAAAGGTTTCCAGCTCCTCACAACTTATTTCTAGAAGTCTGTCCTTTACCAAATGAAGCAGAATGAGCCTGCTCAGCTGGAGGGCTGTGGCATCATCCAAGTGAGCTAATATAGCCATCTGCACCTTCCTTAGTGAGAAGCTGCAACTCAAGTATTTCTTCTCACAGTGTATGTAAGGCACCAGGCATCAGCCTTCCCACCTTGCTGTCCTTCCCACCTTGCCGCCTTGCCTACACAGGGCCTAGAGCTGGGTATTGAGAATTAGTTCCTCTTGTCTTTAATCTCCTCCTGCACAGATATCTTTTCACTAAATTGGACTTTTGTTTTACTTATTAATAGGTTATTTTAGTGTATTTATTTCTTGGTCATTAGAATATATGACAGGTGACACAGCGAGCTACTTATGTTTTTCCATCCAATATTGACAGTTGTTACTAAGTTAGATATTTGAAGAATTGTTTGTAGGCTAAATTAGAGAATTTTATAGGTAAAATTATGCAATAAAAACAGCATATTTTCAGAACATTAGGGCAGTTTAGAAAATAATTCAGTTTGCAGTCTGCATTGTGAAGACAGATCATTCCTTAAGTATTGCAAGGAAATTAAATAATATAAGTGGCCTTTACAGCCATTAACTATATACTCTAAAGGTGTAAACTGATGTTACAGTTATAGAAATTCACTGGCTTTTCAGCTCACACCCTTGTGTTCAAAAAAAAAAAAAAAAAAGAAAATGTTCTAATTTAAGTGTTCCAGTAAAAGAATGCATGAAGAATTCAGCTATTACTTCTTAGGCAACTCATTTATTACCTGTGTAATACAGTTTATTTTTTGATTAGCACAAATGTAAGCAGTATATCAAGAAGGAAAATAATTTTGTAATTATTATCATGGTAAAGTACATTATGTCAAATTGCATTGAGCAAACAGGTTATTGTTCTAAACACTGTGCCCTTGAAAATAAATACCAGATGTATCTGAAATATGTGAAGAAACCTGAAAGTTACTGTGAACCTAGTCCAAAGGCTGGTGAAGTAAATGGAAAGATTCCCACTGACTCCAATAAGCTTTGGCTAATGGCCAGTGAAAGCAGCATTCAGGTTACAAAAGAGCAAAGCTGCTGAAATGCAATTGGAAATTTTTCTTGTCACTTGCTAAGCTTTAAGGGAGAGACATCAGCTGTCTGGATTCGTGCAAAAGAAAGCATATATTTGGCATGTCTATCTACTACTGTTCAGATTTATATGTGCAGAGAAATCATAGAATCATAGGAGGATTTGAGCCAGAAAAGAGCTCAAAGATCTTTTAGTTCCAAACCCCTCCTGTGTGGAGGGACACCTTCCACTAGACCAGGTTGCTCCAAGCCCCATCGAACCTGGCCTTGGACACTGCCAAGGATGGGGCAGTCACAGCTTCTCTGGGCAACCTGTTCCAGTGTCTCGCCACCCTTTTTTATTATAAGACTGCATTTTGATTTCCTAACATTCAGTTTTAAATATATGTTTCTGGTCTATATTAAACAGCCCACTTCATTGTCTCCAGATTTTAATCTGAGTTTTTTTCCTATTTAATTGCAGTCCAGTATAATTTTTCAGTAAATAATTTTATAGCTTTTTCTTCCAAAAGTTCCTTTTCTTTTTTTTTATTTGTTGCTCAGCTAAGATTCAAATGTGAAAAATTAGAAAACACTATTAATGAACTCAATATGTGCATTAGAAAGTTATTACTTGACAAGTAAAGGGTATAAGCTACATTGAGAGGCCTTTCAGCTTAATTGAACCCTTTGCCCAATTAATTGTTTCAGTATCTGAGTTATCTCTGGATCAAGAGTGAACCAGCTCTTATTCATCTCTTCTTGTTAACAGTATAATCTTTTATCTTTACTCAAAGAGAAGGGTTTAATTTCCTCCTTTCATTTTTCACACCCTGAAAAAGAAATGTGCTGCTGGGTTAAAAGAGCTGGAAGTGCATTTGTTCATGTGTTCTAGCAAAGCTAAAAATTCTCAGCAGTTCCTGGAATTGACTACAACTAAAATCTAAGCACTTGCAGAGCAAGGATATTGACAGCCTTATTAGTTAAAAATAGCTCATATAAAAGATATACCTTGTTTTAGATATTGTTAACATAGAGACATCTGTATGTCCTCTAAAATGAGATTTTACCTGTTACAGCACTGTGATTCTTGGGATGTTCGAGGGACAGCAAATAGCAATAAATTGAGAACACATTCATAAGTTCACAAGGGTGCTGCTAAGCACTGCTTCTTGCAAATGATCTTCCCCTTTCCTGTCACTTCTGCAATTCAATAACACTTTTGAGTGTGTAGTGGACGGCTTTTGACATTTGTATTATGGTCACTGTCAATGTATTCTGCCTCCCTTGGAAGTGCAGCCGCAACATCAAAAAATAATTAGGGTGAAGAAGCTAGATTAAGCAGCTCTTGCTGTTTTTTTAAAGTCTTGCCATCTTCAGGTGACTCAACTACTGTAAGTTACACATTGTTTAAAAACCTGAATAGACTGTGTGACAGAATGCTAATATATTCAGGTTGCTTTTCATCTCTTTAGTCTTGTTTTATGTATTTTGTCATTGCTAAGGTAAATCTAAAGTAATCTACTGGAGGTAAACAACTTCTTCAGATGTCAACAGCAAAGTATATTCTAGGATGTTGACACACTCTCCTTATCACATGTGTAAATTTATATGGAAAACGTACAGCTGAGCATAGCTATGGTAGCAAGCATAGGATTTAACAAGGCATGTGTTTAACTGACAAGTGCTAATTTGAAGTTGATGTAGGCAGAAGATGCTAGATATTGCTTGCCTCAAATTATTTAGGTACAACATTTGCTATTCCTGTATTTGATCTAACACCAGCAGATCTGCAGTTAACACACTGTAAAATACTTAAAATGCTCTAGTAGATCTGTTGTCTAAAAATATGTCAATTTTTATGTCAAATGTGAAGATGGAAATTGTCACTTGAGCAACTGAAAAATGTCTTTGCTAATTGCACTTTTAAAGCAAAAGAAATGTTTGAATTGATTTCACTCATATTTAAGGAAAAAATATGATTTGATTCACACAACAACACAGTTTGATTTGACTAAGACATAATTCTACAGTCAAATTCACAGGTCAGAAAATAGGTAGTTAAAAGAACAAATAGATCAGCACAGTTCCTGTCATTTCTTGGCTGTCTGTAGGCCTTGGTGACCTTATACGGGGCTGAAAGTCATTCCCATCTCTTGTTCTGTGGTAACTAAAAGGGGCTGATGATACTGTACCAGGCCTGAACATCAAGAAATTCAAGAGGTCCATTGATTCTTTGCTGACAAGTGGTCTTCCTGATTAAAACTAACTAAATTTTTGCATTTTGATCACTCAGTGAAAAATGGAGACATTCTAGTTACACCACTGTATTTTACTCTGTAGACCAATTTCAGATAAGCCAAGAATCCAGTGCAGATTTAAAGCCCATTGCTGTCAAGGAATGCTTTTTGTTACTTTTGAATAGGTTTGAATCACATCCTGAATTGTCGAAATGGAAGCTTCAGTTTCATCTTTGCAGTTGCAGGTCTGGGTATAATTAGATCTGAGTTGGGTTTGAAGCAAGACATGTTTTCTGGAGAAGACTTCTGCCAATTGATGTAACACATGGAAGCCTTTAAGTAGTTGTGAAGCCAGATTTCTCTGTAATCAGATCACAAAAAGCTGTAAACTGACTACACAATATAATAAGACTGTTGCCTAGCTCTTTGAAAGACAGGTCACTCTTTTCATAAGTCCTTTTAATAGATGTTTGAAGGAAGTTGTTTTTCTGTAGCCATCATGGCAGATGTATTTCTAAGGTCACAGTAAGAAAAAATTTGAAACATAACTTTAGAAAACTTATAAAGGAACCAAGTGTAGGTCACTTTGAATTTGCCTTTATCCATGTTATTGTCTCCTCTTTTGATGTTACTTCATTTTAGGTCTTTTCTATATTAGACAGCAGGTATCAAAATATATGCCATAAGAGTTCATATTGAGACAATGCCTGAAGGGATTTGTATTTCTTCTAAAATTTTTTTTTCTTCACATACAAATGTCAAGTATCAAAGGACTGTGTCCATTATAAAAGAGCAGCTTTGTATCAAGCTGAAAGACTTTTCTTTCCATTTTTTAAAATCCCGTCTTTTGCAGAAGCATGAATAGCAATTACACAAGAAAGCTATGAGCCAGTGTGGCTTCACTTACATGTTTTAGACATTTTAGTAGCTCCTTAATCAAAATGGAACTCTGCTGCTGATACTGAAAATTAGAAGTTCAGGAGGCATATTTAAGTAGTGCAGAGAAAGCTAGCTGCTGTGGAAGAGTACCTCTGTTTTGGACCAACAGAACCAATGAGAGGGGCATGGCTAATGCTCCCTGCCTTTTTGAACAGGCTAGGGTATTGGTAGCACAATCACAACAGATAAGAAAAGCAGACTGGTTGGAGAAGCCACTGACTGGCACTTGCAACAAAGTCAGGGCAAGTGCTTCTGCACCAGTGCTAACAACCTAAATATTAAAATGAGGGAATTAGAAAGCATGACCTCAGATGACAACGCTGGTAACATAAGCATCTTGCAGATGAGTTAAAAGTGGGATAATCAGTGGGCATCTTACCTATTAGACATGAATGGTACAGGGGTCAGTGATGCTGTGTGAGAAGAATATGTAAAAAGGGTGACAAGATAAACACATTACAGAGAAAGAGGATTGCCATAGAGTCTTCATGGAAGAATTCTTGCAAAATGAATTTATCATGGGTATTGCACTACAAATCCATCAGTTTGGAGAATTACAGTGATGCAGAAATGTTAAGTGCACTCATGAGGCTGAAAATGCAGGGTAAGGAGTAATAATGGGATATTTCAACTGTAGACTGAATATGTAGACTGTGAATCGGTAGCTCAAGATAGAGATGCAATGCAGTAAATGGCTGATTCTTAGAGCAAACTAGTCTTAGAGCCTAGAAGAGAAGAATACTGTTCTGACTTTGCTTTTAAGTAGTGATGATAGTCTACTTTAAAGAGTTACTGGTAGGTGAGTAGCCTTGTAATAGGACCTGCCAGCAGCCTACAGGCTGTTTAAAATATGAGAAGTCCAGGTAAGCTACGTACCATAATTCAACAGAAAACAAAATTGATGCCAAAACTCTGCATTCTGTACCAAAAAATTGTGTAGGCTCTAATGGAAAAATCAATATTCAAGAATGGAAAACTTGCCCAAAAAAGGACAGCTGGAAAGTCATGAAACATGGCAAGTCAAATGGGAAAGTAAGAAGAGCAGGCCACAGGACTGGTAAAAGAATTCTTTGCTACATTGAAAAATGATTAAAAGATAAGAAACAAGGGATCATTCTTTATTATGGAAAAGCATGTACCGGGGATCAATGTGCAAGACCAGTCTGGAACCAGTAACGATATTCACTGATGAACTGGAGTAGACAGTAAACAGTGAGGTTTGAAGATGACATTAAGCCCTTTTCATGATACCACCCTAATGGGCTGCCCAGAGAAGTTGTGAATGCTCCATCGCTGGCTGTGTTCAAGGCAAGGTTGGACAGAGCCTTGGGTGACATGATTTAGTGTGAGGTGTCCCTGCCCATGGCAGGGAAGTTGGAACTAGGTGATCTTAAGGTCAAGGTCCTTTCCAACCCTAACTATTCTATGACTCTATGATATAGAATTCCAGAAGGAACTTAGAACACTTAGCAGGCAAGGAAAGAGATCAGTTGAATTTACTGTGGACAAAAGTAAGGTGATTCATCTAGGGAAAGAGAACTTAAACCATGCCTATACAGTGCAGAGCTTAGAATAGAATGGGCAGTTATTGTGCAGCATATTGACCTTGGAGTCACAATTGATCTGTGAAATCAATACTTAGGGTGCAGCAACAGCAAAAAAGCCAACAATTTTGGGGGCTATCTGGATTAAAGTATGCTTTGTATGTAGAGTTTGTGTTCATTCTCACTTGTGATATCTCTGAAATTAAATTCACTGAATGTCTTCATCCCTTGAAGGAGGTAGAGTTCTCTGATCACCACACAGGTGAGCATCTTTCAGTCCGAATGGACTTTAGCAAGAAGAGATCCTCTTAATAAAACCTCAATTCAAAATTTCATTTTAATTGCTTTGTTCTTGGCTAAGAATTCACAAAATGAAATGAGACAGTGAGGCCAACTGAGCTGTCCCAGCCTATGATAAGACAAGGACATTTAACTTGCTGTGACTATTTGAAAAACATACTGAATATTAATATGCACAATGAAAGTGCAAGCCGTGGTAATGTGATGCAATGAAGCTATGTGAAAAATTGGCATTTAAGATATACTCTTGTAATACTTTGGATACGTATTTTGTGGGAAAGAAGGTAGCTGTTGAATTGGGAATGAAAGATGCACAGTTATCAGCATAGAAAATGAAAAGATAAACTGAGAAAGAGATGACCCAAAATAGATAAGTCCATTAAACTTATCTAATTATAAGTTCAAACAGTCCAGTACCAAAGAAATTAATTAGGAAGAAATACCCCTGTATATATCCAGATACCGTTGTCAAAGCTGTTATCTTTGCACCAAAAGGTGGGTTAGTATTGTGTCCATTCATATATATTCTGTACAGCTTATATTGGCAATGGGAGACTACAGTCAGGACATTTTAATAGAAACAACCTGAGAGTCAAGAGTCTTCTCTGTGTCTAAGCAAAGTTTCCTTTCTTTTTCCACTGTGGGGCCTGTTGAAAGGTAGAAAACGGATTTGAGAGCCACATTTATAGTCTTCTGAACTGCTGATTTAGGCTGAGGTGAGCCTCAGTTGAGACAGGCAGAGTTGAGGCAACAGCTGTTTGAACCTGAACAGCACTATGGCTTTTAGTTTTCTTAAGCTCATTTTAAGTAGGGAGAAAAGGAATTTCTCCTGCACTTCCTACAGGGAATACTGGAATTACTTAGCTGTCCAAAGACTGTCCTTGTTGCAAAGAAAGGGAGTAGGCTGTACTATTTAATGCACCTTGTGCTTAAGTGTGGTTTTCTCCACTAAGAGGTGATGGTGCATCTGCAGATACAGGGCCTGTCCCTGGCAAACAATGTATCTAATTTCTGCTTTGAATCCAACTTAGGCTAGCCCCCTGTCATTTCTGACTGTGTCTTTGCTTTTCTGTGTAGATGGTTATCTCATTCAATTGTATGGCTAATAAGAAAATGAATTATTGAAGTGGATATTTGCACATGGAAACTTTCTTGTATTCCCATGATATACTGTCTCTGCTAGGAGCTCAGTGTTTCAAATGAGTACCACTCCACCCTTTTCAGGCACTCATCAATGTTACTGACAATTCGAGGGACTTCTTTCTGTATTTCATTCTGTCTATGCTTCTGAGTGACAGTTCTTCCCCAGTTCTCACAGCTGTTTCCATTATCCACTGAGCTAATAACCATCTCTTTCAGACAGGGGAGGAAAGAAAATACCTTAGCTCCATAGCCATTGGTATTACTGCATGCTTTTCTGTAGCTATGTCTTCAGTATAGCTAATAGCAACAAATACAACAGAGTTGTACTGCTAGAGCTTGAACTTCTACAGCACAACATCTGTTCCCACCACACATGTCCAAACTGTCTCAGTATTTGTGTTACTATTTCACATCTATGAGTGTTTTCTCATTCAGATAACCTGACTAGAAAAGGTGGTGATGGAAAGAATGGTGAAACACTAAAATATCAATGCAAAAGGAGACTCTTTTTTGTTCTCTGATTCAGAGGTACTTTCTGCTGAATTGGGAGATGTAGGTTCGACCACAGGAGTGCATATTTTTCAGTGCATATTAATCATAGCCTTTGCTTTCTCTGTGCACTTTATGTACTTTGTTTACATGGAACTATATTAAGCTTTGTGATAAAGATCTGCCATCAAACATGCAAGGTATTTTGAAAATATTGTCCAGTCTAACATGCATCCTTCAATGTCTACATAATTATTCAGGTTTTTCATCTGAAATAAAAGGTTGCCTGTTACATTATTTGTTGCAACAAAAAAGACTATGAAATGGGAATTTGCTAAAGCTAAATCACTGTTTTTTCTGTACTAAATATTTGAGACTCTAGCTGTTATGATTTGTATTTTGACCTGGAGTTCATATTTTTATGCAGTTAGATATAGGTACATATTGGTTTTAATGAAAGCCAGCAAAAGAGGATTTGTCAAAGGCCTGATGGACATAATCCAAGCAAAATTTTTCAATGCTAACCAGGGTTTAATATGCAGCCTTTTCTTCCTGCAGTAACAAAATGTCTTCATCCCTTAATCCATTGCTTTTTTCATTAGCAAACTAGAATTGGTTCAGCTCATGCAAAATTATTTCTGCTCAGATTCTAATACTGTAGCTAAATTTATGCCTCTAAAAACTTTTCAGTTTCCTTGTTTTGATCAGTGTGAGCATTTTGAACCTATCCTTGCTAAAGCACCCTTTGTTGAAGAGTCCGTGAGCTGGAAATTATTTCACTTTGAAAAACAACCAGTGTATTATTAAGACCATTTCCTTTGTCATATCCCTACCCTGTTACTCACTGTTCTCTTCATAGAGGCTAATTAAACACTATGTTGTTAATCAGTGTTGATAGATACAAAGTACTGTAATTTCTTCTGGCTTTATGGATTATGCTAATGGCCATCTGCATATTATTGATAATTTGTTCTTCAGTTACTGGAGCTGTTGGTTAACTATAAAAGGGAGCTATTTTGTTTATGATGCATTCAGCTGTATCACCAGTTGTCTTTAGCTATTAAAAATATTACACCTACAAAGGATATAATTTCATCAAGGTCTGAATTTTCTTTACTAATTTTGTGATTTTTTGTATGTTCAGATGTCTAGAATGCACCATGAGTAATAAATGCTTGATGGCAATGAGCTTATTAAGTATTCAGTGTGTTAAACCAAAGGTATATAGGAACATAATTAAATTTCCTACTGAAGTTGTCTAAAATGCTATTAACTATGAAGAGTAAAGGACCTGAAAAGGTCTGTCTAGATTCTAAAGCATGAAAATCCTTAACAAAACCTGTGTGTATACAAAGTGCTTTGAATAACTCTGCAAATTACTGCGCAGTCCATTGGTAGCCGAAAAATGTCAATTATAAAGATTCAAATGCACCGCTCAGTGTGGTAAAATGCACATCTGTTTTCATGTACTGTGATAGATAATATCAGATTTTCTCCAGTATGAAACATATGAGGTAACAGTCCTTTAGCAGCCAATTAAATTTTACAAGGACTTGAGTTGTACTGAAGATTCCAGTTTTACTTAGTTTGACTGTCCTGTTGCTCAACCAGAACAGACAGCTCTGAATCAGACAGTGAGAACAGACGAGTGCCAGATGTTGTCAGCTCTGGAGTTACCTGAAAAATACCCACAATTATTTCAAAACTTAAAAATGCAGTTCAGCCTTCTGTAATATTTCTTCTCACTTGATGAGATTACAGCAATATACAGAAAAGCTGATATTTGCATTTTTGCTGCATTTTGGAAAGAGTTTAAAATAAAGCATAACACAGTTTTTAATTAAAAACTGTCCCTAGTACTATTTGGGAATCATGTCAACATTGGAAAAGCAAGGAAAGGATCTAAGCAGTAATCACATTAAAGAACTTACACAATTGCTTTTTCTTTCTTGAGGAACAGTACAAGTGTGAAGCTTATGAGCAGATGCAACTTCTCTTTCTTCTGGTACCTTTGAACTAGCCTGGGAATACTCAGTGTCAAGAAAAAGAAGTCTTCCAAAACCAACTTGAAAACTCACTGCAGGAGACCAGAGATTGTTCCATGGAAGGGGATAGTCTGACTGATAGAACAGAAGTTTTTGGCATGCACGTTCAGTGGTGACCATTGCATGTTCTGTAGCTATTGTTTTTCTCTAGACTACAAGTGTTGTGTATGAGTAGTAGATACCAGATTTCCTTGGAGGTTACCAAAACTTCAGAAAGCCAGGAGTTTGTCTCATGATGCCTGTCAGTGAAGGGCACCATTCAAAGTTCCCTCAGGCAATCTTGGAGAAACTCTGCTTGAATTCTGTAAAAGCTTTGAAGCACCATTGAAATGCTGTATCAGTAAACTGAAACACTGAAAAATGTCATTTTCTTTGAATGCAATTTTTATTATACGTACAACAGCATAATATGATGTCTAGAGTTAGCAAAAAATGAAATTATTACCTATATATAATATCTTTAAATTTGGATAATCTTTCTCTCATGCAAGAGCAAAGCAGATTTCCTGTATATTTCAGATAAGCTTATAGGTTAATTAAGGAGCTAGCCTTAATACTTTGCAGATATTTTATGCAGTTTTCAGAGACCTGATGGTGCTAATAGGCTGTTGTGGCTCTGATGGGCCTGCTGAGCTCCCCACTTTCCTTACCCCACAATCAGTTATGGGACTAGGATCCTTATTTAAGCTCAGGGTTGAGACTTTATTCCCTGCCTGAGCAGAATGTACAACTGCTGATTTCCCGCTCAGAAGCTACTATGTCCCTGCCTGGCCTTGGGCTGATGTCCCAGCTTGATCTCAGACCTGTCTCGTCTCTCTGGACCTGCTTGGTGCGAAGTGGGCTATGTATAATCTTAGCCTCTGGGTTGACTTTTAGGGCTTGAACTCACACCTGCTTCATCACTGTGAAACTGCCTGATAATCTGGATTTGTGGTTGAACCTAGCTGCTGCCTCTGGCTTGCCTTGTTTAGACACGGTGGGACAGATGCTGTCCAGTGAGGTCCTGCTCTGCTGGCTGGATTATACCTCTTCCCCATCCCTTAGGGAGCAGCTGGACCTCCCTGCTCACTGATAGTTTGCTGTGAACAGAGCTGGAAAGAAAAGCTGGACTGTCTTATTTTTCATTCCTGGTGTGTTCATATTTTCACTTCTGTGCCTTGTAGGATAGACCCAAGAAGCTGCCCCTTCAACCTATACATGTCTTCTTTTCTAATTTTTCTGTCTTATAGGTATCTTAGATTCCCTGGGTACTTGATGGTGCAGTATTGTCATTTTCAGTTATACCTCATATTTGTCTACCATGGAAAAAGACAAAAACACAGTCATCAGGGATTCCCCATGACTGATAACAGGTTTACATCCTAATAACCCTCCCATTTCTTCCCTCTATCCCTTCAGGATACTCCTGAATCTAGAGCATTGCTAGGACTTCCATAGAGGAAAAACAGTTCGTTAGCCTAGCATCATTATATGAAGCTGCACATTTGAAAACTACACTGAAAACTTTATCTACTTCTGCAAACTGAAAAAAAGAAAAATTAAGAGATGCACTTTAATGACATTATTGAACAAAGCTCGTTATTCTGGGAGGAACTGAGATGGCGAGGTGATTGTCTTTCGAATACCTGTTCAAAACTAACTTCTCCTGTTTATGGAATTTATTATTTTTCCTTCTAAATAGTTGTTTTTTTTGTAATAGAATACCTGCTCTAGCAGGAGCCAAATGTTGGTAGTGTTGCGAAAGAGTCACTTAACAATGCTGGCAATTGTGTTTTCTTTCTTACAGCTCTGTGGCTAAAAAAAACCCAGTACTCCAAAATCCTGAAGGCAGAGTCTAGCAGAATGCCACACAAGTTTCCATTTGGTCACAAGTCTGACAATGGTTTTGGACACAATTGTGCATAGCATCCAGGATAGCAGTGGTCTTAATTGTTTGGGGTTTGCTGTTATTTTTGGTATTAGATTTTATTTGTGCTTTGTTTTGGGGCTTTTTTTGAGGGGGGGAATTTGGAGGGTTTTTTTTTAATGCTGGAAGAAATATGTAACTGCTACTTTGCCAGTGTTCATAGGCAAGCAGTTCTCACATATTTTGAGGTTTGAACTAAGGTGAAAGTTCACACAGTGGGGAAAAAGCAATCTCTAAGAAAAATGCCTACATTTTATATATAGGAGAATTTGTGCAAGTGTGGTCAGTTGGAGTTTTTCAGAGAGCTTTAATTGTGATATTACATACAGAATTAACAACTGCTCGCTGTGTGTAAACTTTTTATTGTTTCAAAACATTCTATATTCAGAAACAAGCCTTGAAACACACCAAAGCCATTTGTCTCCCCTCTTCCCTTTGTCATGAAGGTACATTTCTGCATGTCTGTTCTGCTCTCTAAGGAAGTTCTTATGTTCTGTAGTTCAGGTAAGAATCGTAGGTGGTAGTGTGCATGTGTGGTCTCTACTTCTCTCTCCGTTTCTCTGCTTTTTGGGATATGTTCCAATATGTACATTTTCACAGCCACTGGTTCCTGAAAATACCTTGTCTGATGTAGTTAAGAGGTTTAATTTATATTGTCCTGTTTCTTACCCGCGTGCTTTCTTCTGCTCAGGTAGCAGAGGGAAGAGGGAGATAGCTGTTAATAGGAGTTCCACAGAAATCTTTCAAAGGAGGGGAAAATCTCTCCCTTTGCTACTTCAAATGCTTAGACTGCAAAGCTGGTTTATAGACCAATTCTTTCTTTGAATGAAGAATGTAAACAAACGCTTGTTCGGACAAATGCTCTGGAAAGCAAAGAAATAAGCTCATGGAAAGGATCATAACCACAAGCAAGAAGCTTGCTGACACGAGTAGAAGTCACTTCTATGAGTTTATATTAAGACTTGTGGTGGATTAGAATGAAACTGCTCAGAGCAGACAGGTTCTTGTGTATTGCTTGATATCAGTGTATGACCTTTTGTTATTAAAAGCTTCGGTCCACTGAATATAAGCCAAATTGCGAAATGTGCTCGTGAAAGTACCACACAGATTACTGGGCAGCTCCAGAACTACTTACTGTATGTTTTCATGGGGGAAATAAAAAGAAACATTATGCCTAGGTGAATATTTTTAATGCCTCATATCTGAAGTGGGCTACATCTGTCTAATATAGTAGTTCAAAGAGTTTAAAAGAAAAGACTGGAAACTTTGCAGTCCCCAGTGCAAATGAGTACCCTAGGGGATTGATTAAGGCAGTCAAGAGCAATTCAGTACCTGAACTAAAAGAAGTTAACAGGAGAAATAGGTATGAAAGCCCTATAGAAGGTAAATTGATCTCGACATACAGCATCTTTTGTCCCAAACCTATCCATTTCTTTAGATACTCATAGAGAGCAATAAATGTTGAGTAATTGACTTAAGAACAGTTTGTGCTGGGAATGATTTTTATGAAATATAGCTTTGAAGGAACCACACAACAGGAACAAATAATGCTTTTGTTGACCAGCCAGCAGTGGAATTCAAAAGTGGCCAAACAAAGAGAAGCAAAATGTGTGCTTTTAGCAACTTGTTGGGATGTTAAACTCATGACTTGTGTTTCTTGCAGAAACAAAGTTGTTGGCTCTTAAATGAGAGAATACTTAATGTGACAGAGGTATAGCTTCAGCGCAGCAAAGCCATAGGTTAAACAGTCATGGGTTAGTTAAGCCTAAAGGAAAAAAAGTGCATCCACACTGTTTGTAAGGGTATATTACTGTTGTGCCTTATTTATTTCTGTGCCAGCCAGCACTGCCTCTGTGAGAAACAGAACAGCTCACTGGAAGCATATTCCTCTGATTCATTTCTTTGTGTTTCATCCTACAGTTTTTGTTCACAATAACCTACAAAATAACCTGCCTGCTCTCTCTGGGGATGACGGCAGAAAACATTATTGTACTGGAAATCCAAAATGCTAATGTAGTTCCATTTGGCAGCCTATATTAGTGTGGGAGTCTTCATTCTCACCACTGCTTAGAATATAACTTAATTTATCATAAACCAGACTGTCAGGTTACCATAGATTTAAATTTCCTTCCTTGGTGTTACAAAGCAGGACTTTGATGCTCTTTGCTTCTTTCCTGCATTGGCTAGTGTGGGGCTTGTGACTGGTTTTGCTGTGCTGAGTTACACAGTCTTGTGAAGATAGCACTGAACTTGAATAGGAGTTTCTTGTACTTAACTGTGTTTCATCTGAAGAGGAGCAAAGCTGTGGAAACTACAAGAAATGTGGTGTTGAGGATGTTGAACAGAAGTACATGGAGACAGATAATTTTTGATCAAGGTCAAAGTACCTGTCAGCGTAGTTCACAAGTAGATTATAGGACCACCAGATATGTCCCTGCCTTATGGCAGAGGGATTGGAACTAGGTGATCTTTAAGATCCCTTTTAATGCAAACCACTTTATGATTCATTCCCTGCTTATGTAAATTTATTTAATTGCATAAATCTTAGGCTACCATTAAGTAATAAACTTACTCAGGGAGCACTCTGTACTATGCATTAATTTGTACCAAGGATGTGGAAAACGTGTGTGAACCCTAAGGATGTTAGGCTGAAAAATAGCAGATGAACCTTAGATTGAAGTCTGCAGTGAAGGCAGCAGCAAAATCTATTGATCCTAGTAGGATACAGCAGTTTCCCTGCTGTCAGCATAGCAGTTCACAAATTCCTGGATTCTTCTGAAACAGAATGTAGGAGTAAATCACACAGTGTACATTTACACTACAAAGGCACAGTACTTTAGCAGGAGCAATTGCGCATTTGGTAACCAAGAGAGACAAACTGCCATGTTATACAGTAGCTACAGTTTAACAGGAAATAAATATAGTATGATGGCAGACATGGAGGTCTCCCAAAGGTGGGAAGAATTTCCTGGTAGAGTCAGATGCTTGCTCCTTTTTCTCATGCATTTTCCTTCAGCTCAAAAGCAGTTTCAAATATAATGTGACCTTGACTGGAGCACCTTCCATATGAAAATAGGATGAGAAAGTTGAGGCTGTTCAGCCTGGAGAAGAGAAGTCTGAGTGGAGACCTCATAGCAGCTTTCCAATATCTGAAAGGGGCCTACAAGGATGCTGGGGAGGAAGGACTCTTCATTAATGACTGTAGTGATAAGACAAGGAGTAATGGGTTTAAACTTAAACAGAGGAGGTTTAGATTGGATATGAGGAAGAAATTCTTTACTGTGAGAGTGATGAGGCACTGGAATGGGTTTCCCAGGGAAGTTGTGAATGCTCCATCTCTGGCGGTGTTCAAGGCCAGGTTGGACAGAGCGTTGGGTGGCATGGTTTAGTGGTTTTAGTGGGAGGTGTCCCTGGACATGGCAGGGATCTTAAGATGATCTTAAGGTCCTTTCCAACCCTAACTGTTCTATGATTCTATGATTTATCCCTTTATCCTTTTTTTTTTTTTTTTTTTTTTAATTAACCCATATACTTTTTTAGGTGCTTAACTCTGATTTTGACGGGATTTTGTTGTGGGGTGAAGATAAACTCCTGTGCTTTACTAAACAAGTATGATGTTAGTGAAAGACCTGATCACCTCCCTAATCTATAATGAAGCTGCTGATTAAAGAAGGCTGTGGCTACGATTGCAGTGCAGGTAAAATTGGTGGATGAGAGGATGCTGAGACCAGAAGAGAACAGTGCTGAAGTAAGTTGTTCAAACCTTAGGGAGTGTATGTAAAGCCACTCAGAGGAAGTGGGAGGATCATGTAGCAGCTCTTCAATGGAGAGCTGTAATCTGAAAGATGTTCAGTACCTTTTTTTTTGTCTGAGATCAGTAGAAGCAGAGAGATTGAGTTTATGGGAGAGCATAGCCAGGTGTGGAGCTTCCTGAAATTTTAGTTTGTGATGATGACTGAACAATTTTAGTCTAAGATAATAAATGACCAAGTTGTACATGTGAAACTGATCACAGGTATGCCGTATATTAATTATGCCTGTAGGACATCAGGGGAAGGAGCCATCTTGATAACTGATTAGTGGACCTGGAACCTTGAAAACAGTTTAACAGTGTTACGAGTTTGAGTTTCAATTAGAAATAGCTCTGGCTTAGGTCTGCTCTAGCAAAATCATAGAATAATAGAATAGTTATGGCTGGAAAGGACTTTAAGATCATCTAGTTCCAAACCCCCTGCTGTGGGCAGGGACACCTCCCACTAAACCATGCCACCCAAGGCTCTGTCCAACCTGGCCTTGAACACCACCAGCAATGGA
>JAOEHY010002970.1:0-10749 GCA_025447955.1 Psilopsiagon aurifrons | reverse complement strand
TCGTGGCCTCCTCTGGACTTGTTCCAACAGTTCCATGTCCTTTTTATGTTGAGGACATCAGAACTGCACACAATACTTCAAGTGAGGTCTCATGAGAGCAGAGCAGAGGGGCAGGATCGCCTCCTTTGACCTGCTGATCATGCTGTTTGGTCGATACCTCTTTGTGTATTGTGCTTCCCTAACTCAGAAACCTCACTCAGCTATTTTCCTAAAAGTTCATCCTAAAAGTCCATTTGTCCCTTGACATACCTACCAACAACCCACATCTAGTTAAGTTGCATTGAGTGCCCTGCAGAGAGTCATAGTATTACAAAGAGCTTTCTAGCACATAATCTCATTTTATAAGTCAACTTTGTTGACTAATATGATCAACAAAGGTTGACCATATTTTTGAGGTCAACAAAATACATGAAGTGTTTCAGCTAAATACTCTTATGTATTTCTAGAAAATACATTGCCAGCAATATTTTTCTGCCTACTAGAGAGAGCCAGGAAGTTGATGAGTGTCTAACCCTTTCCAATGTAGATTAAAATATCCTACTGCCTCACCAAGCTGAAAAATCTTCCATTAAGTGTGAATTCAGTTTCACTTTCTCTGCTTAATGGTAAAACAAACTTTATCTTCTTCTTCCAAAAAGTTGTAGGTATAGATTTGTTTGGAGCCAAATGCAGTGTCATTAATCTGTGCTAATAGTGGCAGTTCAGAAACCAAAATTTAAGTGAGCAGAAGATGGATTTAGCAAAATGCTCTCAAACATAATCAAATTTTTGATAAATTGGCCAATTTTCCTGCTAATTGTGTGATTATCCCAGAAAATGAGCTGTGAATTATATGCTTTGTAATACATTTCTGGCACTGATGTGAAAGTCATTTGATGAAGGCATTATTTGACCAAAGGTGTTTATTATTTAGGTGGTTTTTAGATTGTACAAATCAATCCCAATATTAAGGACACTCCAGTAACTGAAGACATACATTTGAATTTCTAGTCTTAAATAATGATGCTTAACATTAACCCACCATCCAACTGGCACAATCCAAACCAGGGCAGAAATTAAAACCAACATAGATGATGTGTGTGTGCATATATGTTGTCTTTTAATTGTAAAGTCTCTAAACATACACATAAGTACATATATGACTCACTGCATTCTCAGGACACTTTAATGTGCCAATACTATTAAATAAGAAATTAAAAAGGGCATGTTTTTGGATGTTGTAATGTATCTATGTGAGAGCAGGCTATAGTTCAAAGGCTTGCTAGCCACCGGTGCTTGCTGTCTGTGCAGCAACTGGTCTGCAAGTGCCACCCAGGCACCACTTTTCAACAGTTCTCTGGAAAAATGAAATGTGACTTGAGTCACTCACAATATTCTGTTTCTTCATCTGCAAATGAGTAGTTTTTCTGTTGATTTTAGACTTCACCCAAGTGCTGTGCTGTACCAAGCCAGCTGTATTTCCTCACTCAATTTAGAACACATAATATTACCTCCCTGTCAAAAATCAAAGTAGCGTAAGCTAAGAGCATATTCTTTCATGACCACTTTGTCCTTTCTTACATAAAATCACACCTGCTTGTATTTAAAGCTCACAAACAGTGATATTTCTGTATGTCACAAAAGTCTCTGACACATTCAAGCAAAGTTCTTGATTTTGCCAAAGCCCAGTTCTCTGTCAGCATAAAATCGTGCAAGAAGGAGGAAGCAAGTGCAGGGAGGATGCTGTGATTTAGTAGGGATTTTTTCCTCAATGGCTGGGTTTTTTTCTCTATGACCACTTTAGGCTTAAGATGCTTTTGAGTAAAAGTGCTTTATCCAGTATCAGGTTCTGACTAGCTGGGATTGGCAAGAGCTTTTCAGGAATCAAATCCCTTCTGGCAAGTTCAACCTTAAAATTCACCATCTTTACATGGAGTGATATTGTGTAGTAATGAGGCTTCTCTAATTTAAACCAAACATTGAAACGGTCTCTTAATGGCCTTGTGTTATAAAGTTGGCATTACACCCTCTTTGCCTCTTCCTGCAGAGCAACTGAACCTCTGTAATTCAGGAAAGGCTCTTGGCAATGTCTAGGGTATGAGGGTTGCTGTGCCAAGACTATTGCCTTTATATTTCCTTTGGAAAAGTGAAGTTCCATCAGAATAATTTTTTGCAGGACTATTCCCATCCCAACTGTACTGGTGACAGATACGTTTGTAAATGTTTCAAAACAATCAATGACCTGATTTTGTTTGTATTTTCTCATTGACTTTTGCCTTTCTCATTTCCTTTTATTTTGACAGGCTGTTATGCTGCATTTTCAGGTTTAATATCAAATAATCAAAGGCATTTTAGAATTGCAAGTCTGCTTAGTATTTTATGAATATGATTTTTTTTCCAAAGTAGGACAAAATAAAATTGGGAAAAGCCAGATCATTCAACAAGATGGAAATTCTTTAGCTGGTTTCATGTTCCCCTCTGTGTTTTGAGCTCCAAGGACCTCATTCAGTGCCCAGCAAAAGAAATTGGAAGCTTTCTCTCCAACTTAATTACTTTGGACTGAACTTTAAGACCAAGAAACTTTCAATCTAATTATAGAAGACAAGAGGCTTTTATTTTCTGTTTAATTTTAAATATTCCTGCTGCTATGAAAACCCAACTGGCAAGAGGAAACCTGCAGTGAGCGTCTATATTTTAGTCAGTGTAAGAAAATGAGGGGGCTCCCAATGTCTACTGAATTCCAACTGAGCCAGAGATTTGAGTTGAATTAGTGGAATTCGCCATGAACCACTACTTGGCTCCAATGACTTGTTACTGGATCTCTATGAACACTGTGATGTTGAACGCTCAAGAACAATGTTTTATAGATATTAAAGATTTTGATGCAGATTGCTTTTTTTTTCCCCTTTTGGGGTTGAACAGGTTTCCTGAGGCAGCCGGTATGGATTGGGGGATTGAATACGGAGTTCAGATGGAGCACAGAAGTGACACTGGTCACATGCCAGTATTCAAGTACACTGCCTTGAATGCCTCGAGTGGTTCGCTGTTGTGTCTGAGCACTCTAACAAGTTCTTGATGCCACCAGAAGTACTTCAAGTCAAGAGACCAGATCACCACATCTATTACAATTGCATGAATCACTCTGCCTCATCAAGGTAACACAGGTAGAAGTGATAAGAGATTATCATATACAAAGTTCTGCTCTCATCACCATCCTTACACCCCATACTGTTCTGTAATGGGGAGTGGGCTGTTCCCTCAGCTCTGCCTTGTTATGTGCAATGTGGTGAACTAAGAGGAAATAAAGACTCTAACTCCTCAGCCATTCAACCCAAGCACTGAGAGTCAAGCCTCACTTTGTAATTTCATCTTGAGTCACCCAAGTCAGCAAATATGACCCTGGACATATAGAGGGTGTCACTTTCACCGAGCAGTTTTTTAGAAAGGAACCATTATACTTGTGACCAGCTGATTTTCTTGTAAACTTCGTGGTACATTGTTGGAAAGGCTAAAGAAATTTTGGTTATATACACTGTTCCACTTCTGCTGTAACATTTTTGTGAAATGTGATTCTTTTGGCCTCCTCAAAAAGTAGGTGTTTTCTACAGTCTTTGATAGATGTGCAAAGTAGGTGTTTGGCTTGCAGCTTCTTCCTGACGGTAAGGTACCAATGCGCTTCTTTCTTTCATTCCCAAGGCTCTTTTATAAAGCTTTTAGGTCTTGTTTAGGCTATCTTCATAAGACTCATATGTTGGTGTTTGGTATTTTTTTAGGAATAGTGACATTTCCACTCAAGAAGCTGAAAGTTGCTGCTAATCAGAGTCCTGGATAAAGCTCTAGAAATTATCGGAGTTTGCCTCTCATCGTTTCTGACAAATCCTTTGGAGAAAATCTTGACCGAATGATGATGACTTGTCCGCCTGCTCTAGCAACTTTTTTGGTTAAGTTTTTTTCCTTCTCACAACTTAGCAGTACTAGGAATCAGGTCTTACGTGGTGTATCTTGCCCCAAAAAGTGGTAAATGCTCCATCCCTGGCAGTGTTCAAGGTCAGGCTGGGCAGAGCTTGGGCAACATGGTCTAGTGTGAGGTGTCCCTGCCCATGGCAGGGGTTGGAGCTAGGTGACCTCAAGGTCCTTCCTGACCCGAACCGTTCTGTGATTCTATGATTGTGAACTCAGTAGCTATTTCATGCTTCATGTGTTTTCTTCCCTGTGATAAGAAAAATGAACTCATGTATAAAGAAGGAATAAGCTGGACAGGTTTTTCAATAAAACCTTCTTGTGCAATTTTCGAACAGCTGAAAGACAGAAAAACGCTTTTTCCATTGGAAATAGCTTTACTTGCAAACACTTGCATACATTTTCACTATGCTGTCAAAAGAAAATGATAATGCAAAGCAAAAATTATCTCAGGGCTCCCATATAAATCATTTGGTTTCCATCTCAAAAGAGCTTTTTTTCTTGTCATGTCAACATTATTTTAATCAGAGTACTGGAGCTCCAAAGGAAACACAAATTGCAGGACTCTGTTCCATACACACGCGCAGCCATCAGAGGTCAGTACAAGTTCATTCTTCTGAGCAGTTTTAAGGTCCTTTATTCCTCCAGTTTTACATATCAAGTTTTGGATAAATAAGAAAACAAGCCTTGGTGTCTGTGACATCTTAGTAGATAAGAAGCTTCTCAGGAACTTTGAAAAGCTAATAAACATAAAATATATGCTTACACTAATATCTTCATGACATATAATGTATCAGGAAAAGCTCCACTTCATGTTTGTTCTAATTTTGCAAGTTGAAGTCAGCAATTGCCAAAGGAATAGAACAGGTCACAGAATGGTTGGGTTGGAAGGGACCTTAAAGATCAAGGGCAGGGACACCTTCCACTAGACCAGGCTGCTTCAAGCCCCATCCAACCTGTCTGTACCGCATGCTCTTCCAGATTTTGGTTAATGCTTATGCCACACTGAGATCTGTTTGACACAAATCCTACTGGTTATGAACCTAAATTGTTAAGATCAAGCACCAGGACAGCTACAGCAATGTATTATTTCATATTTTGTATTATTTGGCTCATTTAAGCCCAATATTAATGATCCACAGTAAAGTGCCCCCTAAAAAAAACTTTCTAAATACTCTTCAGTTAAATACAATGAAGGTTTAAAGACAACTTTCTGTGGATTTATAGCTGATTTTACAATATGCTTTATTTATTTCAAGAAAACCCATACTGTAAACTGCAAAATGGGAAGTATAACACAACTCTGAGGAACAGAAGGTTCAGGAAGTTCTAAACTTATTTTCCCAAACATGTACTTATTCTTCATGTGTTTTACTGAAAAATGTTCCTTAGAGGAACATGAATAAAATTTTATTTGGTTATAGTGTGAGAGAATGAAAGATGTGAATCCAGTGGTTTGAGTCCCGGCTGCAGAAAAGGGCTGAGAATCTGTTATGAATCTGGCAGAGAATGGACTTGAACTTCTGTCTCCCACTATAAAAACAGACTGTCAGTTATGGGATCTTCTCCCTCTCCCTCCAGAGACAAATTCAAAAGGTAAAAACCAAAATTGGTAACTAGAATGTGTTTAAGTGTTTGTTTAGGAAAACGTATTCTAAACAATTTTGGGTTTGACCCAAAAGAAATATTGAAAGACAAAAAAATTCTATGAAGTGTTATTTTAGTTCCCTGAACAGCAGCAATAGTAATGTGAACTGCTTCTTAACTGTAACTAAGCTATGAAAATAAAATTCAAGCGTAGAAGGTCAGTTGAAAATTAAAAATGCAATTCATTAACTTGGTTTTATTGGAAGAAATACGTCTCAGAGGATAATAAATATCACAAAATGCTACATAGATAGAATTGCCAAGGCTTCAGATTCAGTGTGGATCTCACTAGATTTATTGTTTATCTTGAAGCTTAGTTCCCACAGACATATATCACCCGAAAATCTCAGCTTTCATTAAGACACTATTTTGTTGCATTTGCGCCTGTAGAGGAACACAAGAAAATACAAAAAGCACCAACGCAAGTGTTCCTATACTGTCATTTAAAACAAATAAACATACAAAAGACCAAACCAAACTATATAGGTAATCTCACAAAGTCGCATTGCTCCAAGAGCCAAGACTACAGGAGAGAACATTAACTAGACCATTGATTAAACTGTGACAGTTGGCAACTGTACATGTGGGAAAAGAATCCTCTCACAGTACCGAGCTTAAATGTGAGTTCAGTAAATACATATCAAGAGTATCAGCTTTGAACTGACAAGGAACTTCATAGTCCTGGTGAATTACCTAGGAAATCCTAGTATCTGATAAAAACTACCCTCCATCAGGATCTCACATCATCATCATGTATGCCATGAGGTCAGAACAAAGACTAAACAAGGCAGTATCCTGACTTTTGTTGTCACATCACCTACTGCTAACCTGAAAGTCTTTGCTATTTATTGGTGTTAGTTAACTCAGTAATAATTAGTGCTCTTATAACATTAAAAGATAGCAAAACATCTTGGATTCTATTGAATGTGATGCTGAGGGACAGAGAGGTCTTAGGAAGGCCATGACTACCATGTAAAGAAAATTCAAAACTGTAACCACATTCAATAATCATGATTTGAAAAACTTTATAAGAATAGTCAGGAATTTTGCTGTATCTTCCAAACAATTATTCTCAGCCTTATCTTTACACTGAACAGCTGTACTGATTTCATTGGAAATAGTCAAAGTATGTATGTAACAGTAGTAAGAAGGCAGGGATGTTTGCAAGAAAAGCTTTGGTGTTTTGGGAGTGACTGGTTAGACAAAAAGACTTAATCCAAAGGTGTTCTGTGTTATCGAAAAGTCATTAGGTGAACAGCGGTTTGAGTTCTTGTAAAGTCCACTGACAGTTCTAAATAAGAATGTATGCAGAACAGAAAATATGTGGATGATTTTCTTGCTGTTCTAAAGTGTACGAAATCTGGGGTTTCTCTTTGATTAGATTGCTTCCTGAAGTTAATTCAAGTATTGTCTGAAGCACCATTTGGTTTGAAACTTTCTGTGCTTGATGTCAGGGTGAATATCTGGCTTTCTCATGAAGTTTCAGTAAAACAGTGAATTAAGCTAGTAAGAACACAAGCAATCTTAAGCTAGGCCTAGATAGAGTCTGCTGTCAGCCAGTCTAGGTGTAAATCTGAATCTGGACAGAATTCCCAGAGTCAGTTGAGGTCCGCAGTCACATATGTGACTTCTTAGCCAGAGGGCCGTGACTCACTGCATAGTTATCGCAGAATTTGGGTTTTTCCCCTCTAGATTTTGTTTTCACATAGAACTATTGATTTGTGTGGGGGTGTGTGTGTCATTGTCTTAAACATCAAAATCTGTACCTGGGTAGTCCTGAACAGACTGCTTAAGTATTAGATTTTCCACTGTTGAGGAATTCTGTTAAATCAGTGAATTTCTTCCTTGAGAAATCCTGTAGTCAAACCCAGATCATTTATAGAGCACCAGGCTATGATCTAGAGAGCACCAAACTGTCTCAGTAAAAACTTACTGATCTTCAATGTAGTTATCTAATAATTCCAGATTAATGGTGTCTCCTGGCCTCAGGAACCTAGTGATGAAGGTGTCATCTTCACACTGGTTTTAAAGGTTAAAAACACTATCAGAATCCTGAAAATCTTACATGATAAGGAGTAGCATGCATTCTACTAATCCTGTTGATGTAAATCTGTTGCTTCATTGGGGTACAGACTCTCAAACTCAAGTGCTTCTGCTGGATCTGTTTAATGACTGACTTGAGCATAATGTAAAAGAGGCAGTCATCTAGGGAAGCTGGCAGCTAGGGCAGTAAAATGGCTTTGGCTCAGCTGTTTCTACTACCAGGACTACAAACCTCAGGAGATAAGTTGGCTGCTAGAGCTGACAAGGGAAAGGTTGGAGTTTGCAGCATGGTGGTTGCTGTGGGAAGGAAAGAAGGAGTAAGACCTTTTTCCTCATACTTCATTCACAGGAGTACAATAGTAAACCTCAATCTCTAGAGTTTCTCCCCATCCTTGCTCCCCCCACTTTCCTCTGTTCACCTGTATTCAATGAAAAGAGAGTCTATTGAGTTTGCCGTAACCTTCCGTTCTCACCTTCCCTGCTGAGTATTTAGTCCTTGTCTATCCCAGTCAGAAGTCCTGAGTCACTTCTGTTCTATTTTCAGCTTGCTTTCCTCCAGCAAAGAGAAATAAACCATATGCAAAGAGGGAGCAGTAATAATGCAGTAAATCTGTGACACCAGCTGCTGTTTGCCAGCATAGGGAATAGCAGGTGAGGAAAAGAACTACTCAAGGTAAAAGACTGTTTTGGGTGTCTGTTAGCTGCAGTAAAAGCACTGAAACTGCGGAACATGCACTAGTTTCAGAGGAAGTTGTAAGAAATCACTTAATAGCTTGAATTTTCAGCATTGAAAAAGCAGCACAAGACCTCTATCCTAGGTCAGTCACATGTATAGGAATGGTTGCTTTGAAACCCACTGGAAGCAGTAGGCTGCTAAATATAGCAGGAATAGTCACCTCCCCAGCTAAGGGATGGATGCACATAGCTGGAGAGTGAAATGAGGCCTGCCTAAAAGAACTCTTAAGTCCTAATTTGCGTAGACTTCTCCAATGATATAAAATATGCTGCTTTGTTTGACATAGAGATATGTTTCAAAAAAAGAGCTCCTGGAGCAAAGTAGCCCTTGATTCCATTTCTTTACTGAGGAATGTGAAACTTACCTTGAACAATATCAGAATCAGAGATTACATGGAATATAAAAGTGAATGAACATTAGAGGAAAGAAGCTTTCGTTTTACAGTGTCCTTGGCGTGGCAGTTACAAGACTCCAATTGTAAACCGGCTTCCTGTAAGAGTGTGTTTAAGGAAAATCTAGTGACTGAAACTCATGCATTGAAATAGAACCTGCTGCTCTGAGAGACTTTCAGATTATTTTATTCGCTGGTATATGCACCAGCTGTGAGCTGAACTCTTGGAGTCCGAGCTCCTGAAACAGTGTTTTTTGAAATACCAGAATTGTGTTCCTAAAGTTCCAATAACAAATGCAGGCCATGTCAGACTTGTAAGCTAAATCTTAAATGCAAATATCCCCAAGTAAGGAAGAGCAGCATTTTATATTGTTGACAAAATTATGCAGTGTGGTTAAATCTAAGGCTTCAACCAACTTCAGAAAACATGTGCCTCAGAACTGTGTGGATTTTTAAAATTCCTGGGATAATTTTGTAATGTTGGCATTCCTCATTTGGGATCAATTTCTAGGATGATTTTTTTGAATTCTCACTCACCCTTTCATTCTCCCATCTGACCCTTGGTACCTCTTCAGTGCCCTATTGACTTCATGGGAGCATGAAATTGAGGATGAATTGCAGCTAAGTTTGATAAAAACAGAATTATGACTGAGTCTGCAAAACCATAGATGCAGTAGAAGTCTCAAAAGACATAAGAAATGCTGCACAAGTGAAAATGGAAGACAAATGGATCTGGAAAACCTTTTGGAAATGTAAAGTGGGCAAAGTGAACAGTAATTTGTTTTCTTCCATCTGTTTGTCAGTGTAGGGTAAAAATAACTAATACCAACCACAGTAAAGTACCATGAGGCAACTGAATGAAGAAGTTTTAGGCTTTATAACGCAACTTGGCTAATAGCTCTTTACTATAATACCGTAAACACAGATTATCTATCTATCTATCTATCTATCTATCTATCTATCTATCTATCTATCTATCTATCTATCTATCCTCTCCCAGCCTGTATTCCCCTAAAAGGTAGGATACACAGAACTGAAATGTTGAATAGCAAAACTACAGGCAACAGAAACAGGAAATGAGGCTATAGAAAGCCCATGTATGGAGTCATATTTAACACAACAATTCTGTGTCATGCCTTGAAATGCTTTGTTCACTGGCAATGGGGAAGGCAAATAATCTACTGTATCATGTCACTAAGTTTAGTACTGCTAATAAAAATGTGTTGAAGCATAACTACTACTTGGATGAGTAGGGCTATTGACCTCACTGGGTCTAATCATGTGAAGTGCTTCACTGAATGAGTAAGAATTGCAAAAGAGCCATTTGTTAGATTAAAAATGGATTTGGAGTGTTTTGCAATGCTACTTTTTTTTAACTGGGTACCATTGCTAGTTTTCATCTTGGCCTGTATAAATCTCTTGCCTCCAGAAGCACTGAACAATTGCATTACAGGAGCAACGATCAATAAACTTTAAGCTTTGTGTGAAATCACTTCTTAATTTCCTGCTCGAGACTTAAATTTCATTGTTAAATATAGGTTAAAGCTATGACTTCTGGTTCAGTTTCATTAGTAATACTAAGGAGATTTTTCTTCCCTGTTAAATATCATTTGTCTTCGTGTACCAGATGTTTGTAGCTAAGAACAACTTGTCTGGATTGGTGTGGTGAATACACAGAGAAGGAACAGATGGCACAGAGCTCTCTCTGCTCCATTCATCATGTCAGTGACTGGAAACAGTGACAATACCACACTGGCTTGCTCCAAATTATGAAGCCCAGCAAACAAATTAGCCAGACTGGCAGGAGGTCTCAGGAAAGTAGACTGGAATCTGCTTTGGGGAGCTATAGAGGTTACTCAGCTATGGCTCACAACGCTGGTGAAAAAGTGTCATGGGTTCAGCAGTAGCAGTCATTTTTTTAGCAGTAGCAGTCATTTTTCTCCTTCTTAGTAGTTGGTGCAGCACTGTGTTTTTGACTTGTGGCCTGAGAACA
>JAOEHY010002969.1:36985-50429 GCA_025447955.1 Psilopsiagon aurifrons | reverse complement strand
GGACACAGGGGCTTGGAGCAACTGCTCCAGTGGAAGGTGTCCCTGCCCGTGGCAGGGGTTGGAACTGGATGGGCTTTGAGGTCCTTTCCAAAACAAACCTTTCCATGATTATTCACAAGAACACAGCAATTACCTTGTGATGACCCCAGGCCAGGAATGTGATCCTGGCAAACAACCGGTACATGTGATGGGTTTGAACACAGACCAACCTTCCATGGAAAGGAAAACATCAACACTACAAGCATTCCAATCCCTGCAATAGCCAGACAACATCTTTCCTCTGTTATGTCTTCTCCTTCAGAACCAGACAAACACATCTCAACCTTTGTCTGTTATCAGCGATGGCTGCTTCAGATGATGCAAAAGGAGACCTTTCCAAATGCATCACAGGGGGCTGAGGATGCTCACCAGGCTGTCATGCCACATGTGTGCATGTGCTTCCATCGTCCCTCCTGAGATAAGACTGTGAGACTGCACGCTGTGACACAGAGCATGGGAAATCCTCTGCGACACTGCTGCAGGATGGGCTGATGCCCCATGAGGCTCGGACATGAGCACAGAGCTTTGGAAGATCAGAGCTTCTATTTCTTACCCCTTGCATTATGCCTTTGGGAACAAGTTGATTTACAAGCATGGAATTGAGAGGAAAAGAGCAAAATTCCACTCCCTACTTCTTCGGCGCTGACCAGCAGGTCTTCCAGATGACAAAGTGAGGTGGGAAGGAAGCAAAGCAGATCATTTATCTGCAAGCTGCTGCATTCTGCTTTCAACACCCAAACCTCCTCCCCAGCTCACATCCCTTGCAGGACAGCACAGTAAACCTCTCGCCCCAAGAAGCATCATTAAATGTGTCAGAAGCCCCCACGTGCTAAATGCCACCCCCAGGGCTTTAAAAGTGAGGCAGAGAAGGGGTGAAGGAATCACATGCCCCAGGAGATCTTTTTCTAGGTGACCCGGTCCAGTGTGAGGCCTCTCTGCCCATGGATGAGGGCTGGAACTGGGTGGTCTTGAAGGTCCTTTCCAACCCAAACCATTCTATCATTCTATGTCCAAGGAAACCAGAGCCATCTCACACTGCCCTTGGAGAGCAGCACAAACCCCCTCACTGGGACTCCCCTTCTCCAGCGCTTTCCCCTCTGCTACTGAGGGCACCCCCGGGGTCACCCCACCAGCACCTCCCAGCCCAGAGCTTCACAGCCCCCATCGTAGGAGCTCAGAGGTGCTGCCTGTGGAATAGCCATAAACTCAGCCCATCTAAATGACCCTCTTCATTGAGCATCCATCTGCTTGGCAAATGCACTCACCTGAGTGCTTGTCACCTTAACAGCAGCACTGGCAATAGCTGTTCAGTGAGAGCTCCCTGACAGAGCAGGAAAGCAGGTAAAGCACCAGGTACACATCCATGACACCAACAGCCAAACGTAGGCACACCCCTCAGAGATGCCAAAGCCTTAGGCAGTGTAATAAAACCCAATGGAGAGCCCAACAGAGCTAAAAGGATGTTAAAACTAAGAAGAACAGCGATAAGTTGCTTTGTTGAGACTGAGTCACCACAAGAGCTGCACGTTGATAGATTAATGCTGCACAGCGTGTCAGCTCTGGCTTCCTATTAAGGCTCAGCAGGCCAGGCTGTGTTTTGCTTACCTGGACCTTTTGGTGGGTCTTTTCCCAGCTGCTGTGCTCCTCTGCTTCCTGCCAGGGCCTGGATTCCAGGGCAGCACCACCCCGTGCTGCAGAGCAGCCACCACGCTCTCCTGTGGAACACTACGTTTCAGCACTGGGCAAAGCAACACTGACTCCCACTGAATAGCCCTAAGAAAGGTCCAGCCCCACCATCCCATAAGCAAGCTTATAAGCCCCTTTTCTCATCACCATCAAACCCACACAGACCTTGTGGTAAGACAAGTTCAGGCTCACTCCACAATCTGCTCCCCCACCCCCTGCCATAACATGGGGTGGAACTGAAGCCCACATTTTTCTTTAAGGAACTAAACAATTTACCTGGTCCTCAGGAAGCCACTTCAAACTGCAGCTGGGAAACCTGCCAGTGCAGTCTCTTACAAGCTCACCAGGCATGTTAAGATGATGCTCAGGGAAGTAAACTACTTGAAAGAGATTACATTGACCTCGTAGTGTTTGAGTGCTCCCAGCAGCACTATCTGTCTCGCCAGGAAGGGAGAGGCAGCTCAGAAGTGGTCCATGTCCTGTTCCTCCTTCCCAGTTCAGCCCCTGCTGGCCAGCTCTCAGGCAAGTGATGCAGAAGGCAAGTGCCTGCCGACCAGCACTGCTCTTGGCTCTCAATCCAGAGTCTGTTTGGTGACACAAAGGCTCAGCACCACAGATGCTCTGGTTTCTCTTCCCATCAGACGCAGGAAGTTCTCCATCTCTCCCAGCAGGACAGTGGGAACAGCTCAGGAGCTTGGTTTTACCTTTAAAGTCTCGAAACTCTTGTAGAGGATACCGGCCTGGGTATGAAAGAGCTGCCCTTTCTTGTGCAGGCTTCATGCCTGTTACTTGCTTCCTGGTGTTTCAGCATCCAAATCATTTCCATGCAACTCAACTGGGAAAGCCACAAGCAAGTAGGTCACAGACTATTGGGAAGGGATAAAGAGCAGGATGAAAACATGAGGTGGAAAAAGAATAAATGGACATGAACTTGCTTGACCAGACACCAGCTGGCAGGATCCATGGGATGATTAAGTTATGTGTAACTAAAGATCCTTTGGGATCAAAGCATTTAATGCCAGGGAGTTACAGCTGAGAAAGGAATCCTGTGGAGACAGAACTGTAAACATTTCATCCCTCCCCTGGAATGGGCCATACCCAAAGCACTTACACACAGGTGGATAGTGTGGAGTCTGCCCTGCAGGATTCCAGGGGGATTACAGAGCAACACTCCCATCAGCAACACTACCTGCTTTAGCAAGAGTGACAGGCTCCTTCCTACTGTCCTCGACACCTGGGGCTGCTTCAGTCCCAGGCACCCAAAACTGAAACCTCAGAGCTTTACAGGACCGTCACCCCCCCCTTTGGAGCATGGCATCCCACAAGTTACCTGTGCCGCAGCCCCATGGCTGCACATCTCCTTCCAGCTGCTGAACACTGCTGTGGGTCATGGACTCCAGCTGTGGCCAAGCCACAGGACTCCTTGCTGCAGGGTACAGGGGCACTACAAGTCTCTCTGGGCTTAAAGAAACAGGTTGTTTGGGGTCTGTGAACTAAAACCACCCCATAGCGGGCTCTAAAGGCCCCTAAGCCCCAGCCAACTGCATGCTGCTGGAAAATCTCTTCCAGATGGATCTTTATTCATCCTGTTCTTCTGCAGCATCTGCTGTTGGCCACTGCAGGAGGTCAGGCTCTGATCCTACATAACCCACCTGATGCTTTTATCACTTCTGGAGTGGAATCCCACAGCTCTGCACCTTCCCCTCAAACTCAACAGCTAAGCTAATGCACTCTGCTGACAAAGTGGGCCACACTCTTAAGGTATCTTTCCCCCCACCACTGAAATAAGAAGTCTCAAAGTGGTTTTGGGACAAACATGCTGTGTGCTGGTACCCTGGAAATCAGCTCAAGAGACTGTGTGGTCAGAAATGCTCCCCAAACTCCCTGCTCTCACCTTAAAAGCTTTGGAGGGGGTGTTTGTTTCATGCTGTTTGAAGTTTCCAGGCTCAGTCCAAGAGCACTGGAGTCAGGAAGCTTCATGTTCAAAGCCAGTGGCTCAGCCATTGTATTGGCTTCAAAGGGTAGAGCAGGGGATGTTTATCATCTTCCCTCTGACTTTTCCTTTTGCTTACCATACCCTTGAACATCCTCGTAAGGCAGAACTGGAACTACACGCACTGATTTAGAAACACTGATTGAGAAATACCATAATATTATAAATATAGAAGAAAATAGCAGGAAATAGACATATTTTCATAGTGTGACATTTTTAGTATGCTTCTGCTTTCACCAATAGTAAGTTGCCTTAAAATCACGCTGCTTTATTGTGATGAGCTCAGTTAGCATCACAAGGACAGCTCCTTATAAGGATGCTTTGTGGCTAAAATCAGAGCTTCCCTCTTCTAAAGAAACATGTTGGTTCTTGGAAGGAAAGGGACTAAATCCCCCCTGGAGGCTGCCCTGTCCTTTGGGCTCTCACCTTATTCCTCATCAGTTGTCCCATCATCAGTAAAACCTTTCTCCTTCCTCCAAAGTTTGCCTGAGACAGACGAAGATCAATCAAGACTTCATTACTGCAAAGGACACAATAAGAGAGGGGTCCTGCTGCCCCCTCTTCCCTTTGCCTTCCCCTTGGTGAGCCCATTTAGCTCGTGGGATCAGCACAGAGCTAACAGAAGGAAAACTGAACAGGATTAGGTGCTTCTGACCCTTTGGCATTCCCACAAGGACAAAGCTGAAAGCAGCCAGGAAACCACTGAGTCCTTTGCAAGGAAATCAAACTGATGCTCAAGGGCTCTGCCAGACAAATTCCTTGCTGCTGCTCACATGGATGTACCCTAGAAATCCTGAGGGAGACGCTGAGTACTGGAGAAAGGCACCTTCACCAAGCTTGTGAATCAGCGGCCATGATGACATTGGGATGGATATAGGCCTCCGGCTCCTGCACGTTGAGCTGGGCAAAACACCAGCACTGCCTTAAGTTGCTCTGCTGCCTTTCCCCGCTCAGGAACTGGTTCTTGTGCAGGGTCCTTCAAGCAGGAGACACTAAGAGCCTCTATTTGGCTGGAGGAGCAAGGAAGAAACATTTATTCCTAAATCCTGGAGACGTGGGAGGATGAGGGGAAATCGCTCCAACACCGGGCATTTGGAGCCAGAAATCAAGGCTGAAGAGCTAGAAACCTTGGCAGCTTGTGATCTGACCCAAGCACACCCACACAAGAGAGACTGCATCAACAATCACTACCTCAGACATCAACTTCTGCTCCTGGGATAGGTTTTGCCCTCTGTGTTCGCTTCATGCATGGTTGTGAAAGCTGAAGATGGAGGTGGGCAGTCACACAGGCTGCGGGACTGCAAAAGCCATCAGGGCTGTGAAGCCTGGGACATTGTGTTCTGTCTCCATTTCATCTTTTGGCTGTAAATCCACCCCACCACATACACACACCACTGCTTTGCTGCTCATGGAGACAGTGACCTCAGGACTGTCATAGAGAGCATGAAAAAGCCATCAGAGGTTTCCAAAGTGGAAAAGCAGAGCACATCTGGTTACAAACAACAAAGTGATAGGAGTACAAAGAGCTGCTGCCACTACTGTACACACCCAGCCACTGCTTCCCATCAGGTCACTCTGCAGGCAAAGAAGGAACTGAATCAAAAACTTCTTTTACGTCAGACCCAGAAAGTCCCTACTGCAAGTGCTTACACTGGGGAACTGTGCTCTGAGCTCCAAAAGACAGCCAAGCACCTCCCAGTCTGCTCCTGCAGCAGTGTCAGTGATGCTTGGCTGGGGAACAAGTGTGGTGGATGCAGGATGCAGATAAGTCCCAATGAGAATGGATGAACCTCTAAGCCAAACAGAGAAGGACCAATCTAAGCTGGTGCAGGAGGAGGAGGGGAAGGTGTCAGGGCAGCAGCACCAGGGGTGGAGCACAAGGAATAGGCAGGAGTCAGCACATCACAACTTCCCTGCAGGAAGGCAGCTCTTGCCTTGCTGCTGCAGAGCCAGAGCTGAGGATCCCTGAGTTTCCACCCTCCTACAGGAGCTCCTGCAGCAAAGTTTCCCCTCCTCCTTCTCCTTTTCCTCCAGCACCAGCCCTGCAAGTGCCAGGCAGAGCCTCTCTTCCCATCCCTGCATCTCTAAATCTGCCTGGTTGCTGAGCATGTCTATTCTAGGCAGCCAAAGGCAGGCGAGATGAGGGAAGTGAAGCGCACGCAGCAGCCGCATCGTGAACAGCATCAGTGCCAAGTTCTGCTCTGCTATAGCCAGTTCAGACACAGAAGGTGGCTCATGTGGTGCTCCAAGCCAAGTATCACAATTTGCAAAAGAAATCAGGAAAAAGTTCTATTCAAAATAACCAAGCAATTCTCAATTATCTGGGACACAGGGAAAAGCAGAAATAGCCTTTATGAGGGAAGAATGCTAAATGTGGGTCAACAAAGTGATCAAACCCTAAAAATGGGCTCAGGACAGAAAAGAAATACCATTCTGGGACACCAATAACCCCAAGCTGAGGATTGACATGGAACAGCAAAGCAAACCAGTGCCCCTGCTTCCAAAGCAAGTCCTGCCAGCCCTGAGCAGAGCCAGCTTGGGGAAGCAGCATCTGCGATACAGCTAATCCTGGAAGGATTGAGGGCCGAGAGCAGGGCTTGTCCCCAGAGTGGAGAAGGGAGGGAGGACGCTGGGCAGATGCTGCGCACTCCCCCAGCAAAGCGAGGAGTGAAGGCACCAGGGATGGGGGCTAATGAATCAGTTTTCACCCATGTAAAATCAGAGCCATCGTCTGGCCTGGGTGGGTGTATCAAGTCAGGAAAGCTGGTTACGTCCATCACATCCTACCTCCTACATACTGAAAAATTAAAGCAGTCCCTCCCCTCCCGAGAGACTTAATCCTCTAGACAGGATTAAAGTCTATCAGTCAATGAGCTACACCCTGGAGAGAACAGCCCAGCATTTGCTGGGTGAGAGCTGAGATCCTATCAGCAAGCGCTTGGAGAGGAATTAGTGGGGAGCACAGGCAGCCTGAAGGTAGGAGAGCAATTTCCACCCTTAGCTTCCCTGCTAATGCATGATGGCATTCCAGGCAAACCAGCTCCCTCCTCCATGCCTTGTTAATCTCAATGATACAATCAAAGTGAAGCCTGGCCCAGCTCTGGCTCCTCTCAGTTCCCATTGACTGGAATTGCCTTTGCAACTCAGGTCCTTGGGACCCCCAACACAGCCCCCACGATGAGAAGACACTTTATAGCCAGACTTAACCTGTGGCAGTCACAAAGCACTTCTCCCAGGGCATTTAGCAGCATCTCACACTCTGGCAACTGCCTCAACCCTCGTGCTTCTCATCTACTCCTTTTACTGTCACCTGGTGGTGGCCATGACCTCCTGCACTGTGTTCTGAGCTTGCAGGACTCACCAGCCTCACCCAACACAACGCTCCAAGAGAAGCGATGCTTCTCTGCAGCACCTTCTTGGGGGAATATCTGGAGCTCAAGCAGCACTTTTGGGCTGGCTTAACTCCTGGCAGGAGGCTGTGCAGGTCAGCTAAACCCCAAGCAGGGCCCTAACAGATACAGATACTCTGTTAGAGGAGTGCCCTCTGCTGATACAACAGTCTTACATCAGGCAAAGCATCGCTCTCCAGTTCTCTCCATGCCATGAGACAGGACAGACCACAACCCAAACAACAGCAAGTGAATACAGTCCATTTAATACAGTTCAACACAGAGGGGCCACAACAGCAACACGAGATGGACTTGAGGCATGTCAGGTGGGCAGGAATGAAACAACAGGCAGGAGAACAAGACTGCAGAGCATCTCTCCAGCACACAGAGCCACCTCTTTCTCCGTGCTGGACCACATCCTGAGGTCTTGTCTCTGGTGGCCAGGAGGAAGAGGCTGAAGAGGGGTATGTGGAGGAGCTGCCCTCACCCAAACAGGAGCACACTGCCCACCTGCAAGGAAAGGAGCAGCCACCCCAACTGCTCCGTGCTGGAGAGAGGAACCCCAGTGCAGAGAAGAGCTTCAGGGCCAAGCCCCAGAGAAGGAACGTCAGGGCTGCCTCAGCACAACTCACCCGTGCAGTTTCTCCTGTCCAAGAAGCTAGGGAGCTCCACCAGCAAAGATGAGCTCCAGGGCAGCCTGAATGTCCCCTCCAGTGGCCTGCAGGGCTCGGAGGCTCAGCTCATCATCATGGATGCCCATGTCTCGCAGCTGCTGAAGCTGTGGTTGCCACTGGCTCTACAGACAGGAAACAAAAGAAGCTAAGGGTAGGTACAAGTGTCCAAGTGGAAAGAAACCAGCCTAACCCACAGCCCACTCTTCCACACTGCACTCTCCCACCTCTCTCGAGCTCACATGTGCAATGCTAAGCGTGCAAACAGATCTCGAAAGCTCAAAGTCTGGCTGAAAACTCCCCAAATCCGCCACTTCCACCCAGTACTTGAGCATTGGTCTATCAGGCCTCCTGCAAGCACTTCTTTAGGGATGCCCTTTTCTGCTCTGCCTCAGGAGGCAGCTGTAAGAACCACTCCACCCTGCAACACCCAGTGCAATACAGGCCTTTCTTTCACGGGCTGTGGAAGGAAGAGCCTGTGACACTGACCTGCAGGCTGGGCTGCCCCGAGGCTTGCAGAGCATGCTGTAAGGCCTGGCTGAAGAGGTCATTGGTGATGGGTGTTCCTGACTGGACGCTGGATGACATCGGGGAGGTCCCAGAGGAGTGACCCTAGGAGGAAATAAGTTGTACATGAAGCAGAACACTTGGCACAGGAACCAGGGCCACAGCACAATGCCTGCTGCACCCCCCCCATCATGCTTACTGGAGCCCATATGGAAGAACTCAGCCCAGACCCGAGCAGGGTTTGCATCGGTTCTGTGCCCCAGGAGGCCCTCCCAGCGCTGCCACTGTACCTGGGTGCCAGGAGTGGGTGTGTGCGAGCTGCTCTCTGGGGTGCTCGCCAGTGCCAGCGCGGTGGCCAGCTCGCTCTGGGTTATGGGCCGGGGCCCAGCAGCCCCAGTGTAGCCAAGGGAAGCCGGGCGGGAGCCAGAGGTGCTGCTGGATGGTGTGGATCTGGTGCTCTGCATGAAGGAAACGAAACCACCTCAGATGTTGGTGTCCACGTGCCAGGGACATCTGGCTGGTGTGCTCCTTCCCAGGGCTTTGTTTCCTACAATACTTGCAAGTTACAAGTGCAAGGCTTTTAAAAGCAAAACATGGCAGAAGGGGAAGTGCTTTTTCCCACAAACCTTTCAATGAACCATCCATCAGCTTAAAACCAAAGTGTTCTTAGCCTGTAGCAAAACAATTAGCTGTTAACCGGCTCATTTTTGGCTTAAATAGGCAATTTCTCTTATAAAATACTTTGCCCTTTGGAAAGTTCCCTATATTGCAGAGGAGGGCAGGGACCGACACTGCCACCCTCCTCAGTCACGCTCATCCATCATCCATGCGCAGCTCTCTCTGCATCAATCTGGCCAGCAGGCTGAGGACAAGTGCTGCCCCAAGTTGTGCTTCTGCACTGTTCTGTTGGGACCCTACCTCAGCACACAAGAAAATCCTGCCATGAACAGCATCCAAGCACATTACAGTCCATGTCTGTCTCAAAGATACCCCTAGCGCAGCTTGTAATGTTCATGAAACAGGAAGAAAGAAAACCTTCGGAGGCTTTAAGGGCAAGTCCATTCCACCCCCTCTGGCTGCTTACCTGGTGGAAGTCATCTTCATCATCAGAGAGACCTTCAAACAGAAAACCACCTGCAACAGAAGGGAGAATCAGATGGAGAAAACTGGGTGCTGGCAGGAATCAGACACCAGATAAGAATCCCATGGAGCCCTTGGCCACAAAGCTAGGGCTGCCAACACACTGCTTAGGACAGAGGCCTCAGCACCAGCAATTTCATGTGCAGGGGGTCAGCACCCACCACCTGCACAAAGCAGAGGCCATGCACAGGACACTCCTACCAACAATCATCACACACACTTGGTTGGGACAGGCCCTGAGGCCAAAGTGTGTCAGTACAGCTTTGCCTGCAAATCCTGCAGCACATCCTTTCTGCAGGGTCCCCACTCAGGTGTGTGGCTGAACGTACCTGGCATGTCCCGGTAGGAGCCTGAGGACATGCCCCGGGAGGATGTATCTGGGGCCGGGAGCGGGGTGCTGCCAGCCACCGAGTGCAGGACAAGGACAATGGCGTTCACCAGGGCAGGGTGAGCTGGGATTAGCCTAGAGAGAGAGGAGAATGAACTGTGGACAAAGGGAAATGAGCAGCTCCACACCAGCCAAGACCCTCCAGTACAGCAATGCCCAGCACTGCCCCACCACTGCTGCCTCTGCCTGGACAGCAAGACACCTCCCCACACTGTGCCACACAGCTAAAGCAGTTGGGGCTCCTTGATCCCACGCTGCCCTTCTCATTGTAAGCATGTTCCCTATGCTCTCGTAGGAGCAAGTCTGTGCTGTGAGCAACCAGATCCAGGTTTGAACCTGGGCAGGACAAGGGGTGGTAAGTTCAAACTGAAACAGGGGAAGTTCACGTTGGATATAAGGAAGTTCTTAATGGTGAGGGTGGTGCTGCTGGCACAGGATGCCCAGAGAAGTGGTAAATGCTCCATCCCTGGCAGTGTTCAAGGCCAGGTTGGACAAAGCCTTGGGTGATGCTGTCTAGTGTGAGGAGTCCCTGCCCATGACAGGGGGGTTGGGACTGGATGATCTTGAGATCCTTTCCAACCCAACCCATTCTGTGACTCTATGAACCCAAGACCTGGATATGATGACAATCCCATACCCCACTGAATAGCCTTTGGTTAATCCAACAGTGCAGGGAGATGTATATCAAAGCACCAGCTCCCTCTTTCCTCCTGCTGAGGAAGAAGTGTCCTATCCCGAATCTCTGGCCTGGTGTATCTGCCTGGCAGGCAGGGGCAGAACTCTCCAGCCCACCCAAAGAGCAGCAGCTTACACAACAGCACAACAAAGGCACTGCTTAGTCACTGCACCAGCTTACGTGAACTTACGTATCCAGCATGTTGGGGTCTGCAAACACTGAAAAGAGATCCTTGTCCTGCAGGACTCCTGGGAGGGACCAGGAAACAAGACGAGGAGGCAGGATACAAGAAGCAGGAGCCAGTCAAACAGGAGCCATGGGAAACACCAGAAGAATTCATTGTTTTCCAGGAACTGAGTCACTGGCAGACAGTGTAAATACTCTGTCATTGTTCTCTCTGAAGCATTTACGTCTTTCTGGAGAGACTCTGTACCACAGCCACACACCCAAGGGATGGGGCTTTCCCAGATCCCACAGGCTGTGCTCCAGAACAGACAGCTCCACCTTAAGAGCAGGATTAAACCCGGCTCACTCCAGGCAGGCTGTGGCTGCACCCCACAGTCCACCTCCCTCACAGCAATGTGCCAAAAAGAAAAGTAACATCCAGGCCAGAAGAATCTGCATTTAATGAACACACCACAGCAGGGAGGAAACATCCATCCCCACTGCTCTCCTTTGGGCTCCTTTTGAAGCCGTTATCCATCCCCAAACACTACCAAAGGAGCACAGCTACAGCGGACACACGAGTAGGCACTGAATCTTAATGTGCCACAAAGGGACCAAAACAGCACTTTTTGCAGAGAAAGGGAACTCTCCCTCTCCCCCAGCAGGAATTAAGCACAGATGAGCTATATCTGGCTTTCCTCAGATACTCTGGATCACATCTGGACTCACCCAAAGCAACAGGGTCACTGCTGAGGCCGGGAGTAGCTACAATGATCTGATCCAGCGACTCCTTGTTCCCCAGCATCTTGAAGACCTGAGAAGAAATTAGAACAGATCAGCAGAGGCTCCACTGTGGGACTCTGCTCACAGAGGGAGGACAGACAAAAGGCACGAGCCAGCACAACGCGAGGCCCCACTCACTGCATCTCTGTAGGCAGGACTGCTGTGCAGGGCAGTGTGAAGGACCCGGAACTCCCGGACTGCTGCCACCTTATCCACAGGCTCTGGGGGAGGAAAAGCAGAACAAAACACAGTTCTCCCTCTGTCAGCTTTTTTTACGTGCCACTGGGACTTCAACAGCAGTGGTGATTCCTTAATGCCCCTGGATTCAGCTCACTCAGAGAGGAAGGGCCCAGGCTAACGACTGTCCCAGTACAGTTATCACAGCACAAGTAAGTGCATTCTCAGCTTCCAGACATATAAAAATACATAGATATATCCTTCTACACACACAAAAAGGAGCTGTATTCAAGTGACAACTCTAACCTAACCCATCTTATTCCACACAAACAGACCAGGAACACACACACCTGCTCATCCCTCAAGCTGAGTAACACCCTAAAACTGATCATAGTCATTAAGGGATATTCACTGCCCACATTACATAGCTCAATCCTTAAGTCTTCCATCAGCAAGAAAATGTAACATCCCTTTGCTGCTGTTAGAGGTGGAGAGTTCCCCCCCGGAACATGCTGATCAATTCCTCCTGCACACCCATCAGCCTCCCAAAACCAAGAGAAGCTGTTCCACGGTCACAAGGGGCCCACACTGAACATAGAGCCAAGGAGATCTAAGTGGTACCCCACAGTCTCCTCCTCCTCACCTGGTTTCTGATCAGGCTCAGGCCAGGACTTGCGCAGGACATGAACGGTGGAGCCAGACTGGATGCCATAAAAATCAAGAGTCTGGTCATCCCTCAGCTTACGGCCACAGTAGATCAGATCTAGGAGACAGAAACACCTCAAGAGAAATGTCTAAACATGAACAACTAAAGCATCTCCAGCATGCTCAGAAAGGGCCTGGGGTCTTTAAATGAGGACTGCCTAAGGATTAGTGCTCTACATGTGTTGTGGTCAGCAGCACAGGGCCTCCATAACACAGGGAAATTGTGGAGCTGAGAGTCACAGAATGTGACTGCCACCTCCCTGAGAAGAACCCACCTCTCCCACAGACCTCCCACAGACTGTACGTCAAAAGATGTCTTAACAAGAGCATTAACAAGAGCACCAACTGCAGGAGCACCGTGATCCCAAGCAAACACTATCCATATCGCAAGGCACTAAGGCCACCACAGAGCAGCAGAGACTCTGGAACACGCCATGATCCCCCACTCTGTGCTACCTGGGTGTGCCACCAGCCCAACACCACAAAGCAGAAGGCCATTTGTGTCCTGGCCACAGCAAGGAGAGGAAGAGGCGGCCCCAAGTAGCAGCAGCACGCAGCATGTACAGGCACCTACCGATGAGCTCGGGGTCCGGGACCGACTCCTGCAGCTTGCCGGTGATGAGCTGCTTGAGGTAGGAGATGCTGCACCCCCCGAGCGGGCACTCCCCCAGCTCCGTCTCGGGCAGGTGCAGGATGGATTTGGGAGCCAGGGGCTGATCCGCCAGCTTCACCGCGATGTGCCACTCGGGCAGGGCCATCGCAGCCTCGGCACTGACCGCGGCCACGCCAGCCTAAAGCCTGCGAAGGAGGAAAGCAAACCGAAGTGAGCCTCTGCGCCAAGCACCAGACAGCCTCCCCGCGCCGGGAAACGCTGCCAGGAGGCCTGCACAACACAGACCCGCTGTCAGCTTCCTACCTCAGCCTTAACCGGAGCTAGAGGGGAGGCCCCCGCCAGCCTCGCTCAACCGGAGGAGGAAGCCAAGCGCCAGGCCCGGTTCTCCGCCTCCATCCAGGCCGCTCTCCGGCTGCCGAAACCGCCGTTTGCCGGTGCGGAGACCGGGAGCGAGGGGCCGGAGCGGCGCCAGCCCCCGCCCGCGGACACGGCCCCGACCCGCGCTCCCCGGG
>JAOEHY010002969.1:0-33380 GCA_025447955.1 Psilopsiagon aurifrons | reverse complement strand
GGGGCAGGCCTGCACCGGAGCCTGGTACCGGAGCGTGGCGGAGCTGGAGCTTACCGGCGGTTTGGGGGCTGGGTGCAGCCGCCCTTCCCCGGGTGGGTGCCCTCGGAAGAGGGAGTTGGTGGTTCGGTGGAGGCTGCGGGGCATGGGAGGCCTCCGGTGTTACCGGGGGTGGGGGACGCGCTCGTTGTTTACCGTCTCCGGATTGCTCCGCGGGCCGAGCGCAGGAGGGCCCCGCGGCTCCCCTCACGCTTTAACTCCTTCAGGTGTTTCCCGGTAGGAAAGGTCTCTTCCCGAGCCCTCTCCCCAACACCCTCGTTATAAACATTCCAAGCCAGGGCAGAGAACCCTCTCCCGGGGGTTAAAACCCGCACAGAGGCTGGTGCGGGAGGACCGGAAGGTTAAACTGGATCCTGTCCCTGCCTCGCTTCAGGGAGAGATGCAGAAAGTAAAGGGATATCCCTGCTGAGGGGCAAAATGGGTGCTAAAACCTGGAGGGGGTTAACGTTACTGTCTAGTTGCAGTCATTATCCTAAACTCAGTCCTGGTATCGACTGAATCACTTGCTGTGAGCACTGCATCTTCCCACTCCTCCTCAAGCTGCCTCTTCCCAATACCACCAATTCTTGCTGAGGGCGTGTTTGCTGGAGCCACAATTCACCTTTTGGGAGGCTGGGCTCTGGAGAAGCCCCTGTGTGCATCCACGCATCAATCCTGTCGTCAGTTGTACCTGCGCTCTGGGAATGCCACGAGTGCTGCATACCAGGGTGGTGCTGCACCTGAGGTGTGTTTGCTTCGCATGGAAACCCACTATCAGCTCATTTGTTATTGCTGCATGTACCTGAGGCGTGTAGTAACTGCTCAGTATCACCCAGGTGATGCCTCACCCTGCCTCAGGTGCAGCAATATGCAGCGAGGTGTGGGCTGGAGGCTCTCTACCTTGGTTTATGGTTGTGTTGCAACACCTGAACCAGTTCATTGTTGCTTTACTGGAGGACTGTGTGTGTGTGTGGAGGTAGGCCAGATGGTGTATCATGCCTTCAGAAGGAGTCTAAGAGTCTTTTCAGCTGCCAGGTAATGCGTTATTTCACTAATCCACTTTATATTGTTTCATTTGCACGCTAAAGCTGTGCTGCTGCTGCTAGATAAAGATGCAAATGCACCAGCCGGGCTTTTCACTTCAGTGATGGGCTGGTGTTTAGCACAGGGAAGAGTTTGTGGAGGAGAAACGAGCTGGGCATCGGAGCTGGTGGGCACTCTTGTGAGATATAAACTCCATCTGATCACCTTAGAAGACAACTTTGAGTTGCGCTAAGGGTGCTGGAAGTTGCCTTTCACTTTTCAAAGCGGTGTCTGGTAGGTTACTTGCTGTTGCAGAGCAGACCTGGGGCTGGTTTGGAAAGGAGTGGTAGCAAGAGTCTCTTTTTGAAGTATGTGACTTGAACAGGGCCGGTTGTAAACAGGGTGGTGGGAGGTGGCCGGGAGCCTGGCGCTTGTTTGGAGTTGGCCTTTCCTTTGTTTCTCTAAGCTGGCTGTATTTTGATATCAGTGAACCTTGAAGTGTAGCAAGTGGGATCCATTTAAGCATCTTTCTTTGCATAAAAATAACCCTGAGAAGGCCAGTCTTTGTCAGCAGGTCCAGTTTGTGACACAGGGTCCAAAATACACCCACTGGTTTTAATGCTCAGGGATTAAAGGCGTAGTCGTCCTTCTAGGATTTAGGCTGGCTCAGAGCTGTGTCTCTGGCTGCAGGCTGTGGTGGTGCTCTTTGCCCAAGAGGAGGCTCAGCAAGGGCTTGCTGCAGGTCCAAATGGAGAGCCAGGAGGGATCCTGCAGCTGGGAAAAGCCAGGAGAGGCCATTGCTGGAGCCTGGGATGCGCTGGCAACTCCGGGAAGCAGAGGCAGGCGCTGCTTGGTGCTCAGCAGTCTGATTCAGGATACAGTGGTGTTTGCTGGACTCTCATTTGCTCTCCTTGGGGAAAATAATGGCGCAATGTAGTTGCGGTTTGGAGATGTTTTTAACAAGAAGGATGTCTGAAGTATAAAGAATTTGCTAATAATGGAGTTCTAATTGGTGGGCAGTAAATCCCTGCCTATTTTCCAGTAGAAACAGGGTCAAGCTCATCACCCAGCTATCTCCTTTTAAGGCAGCATTTTCAAAAGCACCAAACCCTAGATGTTTAACCTAACATTTCAAAAGTCATTATTTGGGAAGCCTAGGAGGAAAAAGTGCTGGGACCTTGGACAAAGGCATTTGAGATGCTGTCTTTGGGATGTACGAAACTGAGGTTATAGCAAATGTGTTCGGCTTGCAAATGCAATTAAACAGTCTGAAAATTGAATGCAAGTTTGAGCCTGAGGCTGTTAAACATGAAGCTGATTGTTTCACGGTCTCCTGCACAGGAAAGAGTATTGGCTTTGCACTCTATTTATCCTCTTCCTGGGGAAAAGATGAAAGCATTTTATATTCATACAGACAAATATTTGTCTATCTTTCAGATTCTGACAATCTCCCAAGGTCGGAGCTTGAACCCTGCGAGATAAAGTCAAAACCACCCCCCTCTTTTCCCAGCCATGCAAACTGCGGGATGAAGCTGGAAGCTGTGGTCGAGCAGCTGCAGAAGCAGCAGCAGAAGCAGCAAACGCCTCTGCAGATGGATTCCAGGGAGAGACAGCAGAGGCAGATGAGGGAAGCCCAGCTGCTCTACACTCAGCAGCTGGCCGTACAGCAGGCTGTCCTAGCAGCCACATCTGGCAGGGCTTCAGGTGGCTCCACTGCTGGTCCCTTGGCCAGAGGCCCACCTGCAGCCGGAACTACGCGGGCTTTTGATCAGAGCAGCATGAATTCTGAGCCAGAAGAGGAGGAGGAGGAGGATGAAGAGGAGGAGGAGGAGGAAGAAGAGGAGGAGGAGGAAGAAGGGGGTTTAGAAGGCGGTGATCTTGAGGATGGTGCTGATGTGACTGGAAAAGAAACCTGCTCTGCTCTGAAATATTTCCATGCTCCCAAAGTTGCCCATCACAACCAAAGAGTGGCCTCTACCTCGAATCCTCTTCCAGCATCGGGGCTCCAGCGGGGACAGCAGGGCAAGGAAGAACAGGGTAAAGACACTACTAAGCAGCCGTATGCCGGTTCCCCGTCTGGACGCCAGAACTGGCGCTTGGATGAGCAGCTCAAACAGGTCAGTGTTAATGTTACTTCCTTCTAAGAACACCCAGATTCAGGCAGACCAAGAGTTTCTTTAGCCCAGTGCCCTGTTTATGGGAGCTTTGGAAAGAGTAGGGGAGCAGGGCACGTGCGGAGTAATGCTGCCCTGTTCTGTTGTAAACAGGTGTGTTCTGTTATAAAGAGGAGATAGCAGAAGAGCTTGATTTGCTTCACAGATACAGATCCCCCACTCTCTCAGAACCGTTATGAGTAAGTAGAGGTTTGATCCTTGGCTCGTTTAGCTTCTATCTCCCTGCTGCACTACCATTCAGAAGGGAACAGGCTGGTGCTATATTTGTTTTGGGTGCAGACACTTGCCTGCTAGTGCCTCGAGTTATTTCACATCTATAACCCCTTTGTGTAAGACCTGTGGGATGCTGCGTTGTTGGCTGGATTTCTGGCTTGTGGTGTAGGCAGGCAGGGGAGAGCATATGTCCTGATCCTTTGGGGAAGCAGAGCCACTCTGTTTCGTGTGTGGGAAGGGAAGTGCTAACTTGCTTCTGCTTGGTTTTGGCAGGAGGTTAATTGTGTCTCTGAATGAAGAATTACTACTGCTTGTAGGTAAATGCCAGAGGATTAAGGATTCTTTTCTAAGTGGATATTTCGGTTAATATAGCACTTGGGTGCTGTTTTGTTTTGCTGGTTTTGCTGCTAACTTGAGCAGGCTGTCAGAGACTTACACAGCATTTATGTGTATTGAAATTGAGCTAAAGGACAGCATGGTTTAGGTAAAGTAGGACTGAATTGTCCTTTTCTACAGATGGTAACCTGAGTGTGAAGAGGGTTTGCTTAAGATAGAGGTCTTTGAACTAAGAAACTGTGGACAAAAACTAGAGCTGATTTTCCTTACCTCCTTGCAAACCCTATGGAGTAAAGTGGAGCTGCTTTGGGCTGGCTGGTGAACATGGGTATTTGAAGGCTTGCTGTGCTCTCTGGCCAGGTTTTCCCCTTGGTTTCGTGCAAGAGATCATTAATTTCGTGCTGTCACAGGCAGCAGTTTGAGGAGGAACTGCTGAAGCTCAGCAAACTTTAGTTTTTCTCCCATTCCACAAGGAATGTGAGCCAGGACTGCTTTGGTGTTTCTACACTGCTGCATGGCAGGAACCCCTCTAAGGGACTAGATGAATGGCATTTGTACTCCTGGTCCTGTAAAGTGTGCTGATGAAGTAGCCCTGGTGCATGGGATGCAACAGGCATCCGGCTCCTGCTGTGTTTTCTCTGGGTGTGCTTCTCAAGAGGTGCTGGGTTGAAAGAAGTTGCTCAAGCTGTTGTAGGGCCATGAGGTGGATACATCAGGGGATGCTCGCTAGAGAAGCTGCTTCTGTATTTACTGGCTTGGAGTAATTTCTTCTTCAAGGTCTCTGGGTGGAGAATTATAGGCAGGGCTCTGGTGTTAGGGGAATCACGTTCAAAATAACCCCAAATAAGCTTAGCATCTTCTTTGGCTGGTTTTATGTCTAGCTCAGCTGGTGCTAACAGGGTGTCTTTGTGTTTCCTCCCAATGTTTGCTTATGTTAGGAGAGCCCTGGGAATCTTACTGAATTGGTAGGCTTGATTCCTAGGTCAGTTGCCCTTTTCTTGGAAGATGACCATTAAGCAAGCTAGATCTGGTCTTAGCTATTGTGGAATAGCAAAAAATACAAGGATAAAAGCACTGATTTACAGCTGGCCTGTTGTGCACTAACACTGATCCAGTTACTATGGCTCATTGCAGCAGTGATCAAGTGGTTTTGGTGGAAGGCTGTGCCTTAGTCTGATGTCAGACCAGTTTCTTCTGAAAGCCAAAGTGCACAGAGCTTCCCCAGGAAGCCAAACTAAAAGGAAAAGTTGCATTTGGAGATGGAATACTGGGTTTCCAGTACGGCCCAATAAGGCATAGCTTATATTCATAGTGGTACTGGTGGACTCTGTCATTAAGGTGCTCCAAAGGCCATATTGAAGTGGCCAATATTAGTGATGCTGGTACAGAATATTCACCTTGGGCACGGTAAATATTGCAGATGAATTTGTTTGTATTCACCAGTGCAGGCTGCATAGCAGGGAGTAAAAATTTAACTGCAGTGTACCAGTTCTGAGCTGATAAGGCTTGCTGGAGGTGTAGGAATGAATGTGGTGGGCAGACAAGAGCTGTTAGCTGGCATGACAGCTTGACATTTGTATTTCAAAGGCTTACTTTAAAGATACTGGGTTTTTTCTTCTGCCTTTGTCTAAAATGGTTGTGCTAGGCTGAAAAAGCCAGGATCAAATGCAGAAGAATGTGTGTTCTCTGGTTGGTTTTCTAAATGCTTCCTCATCTCGTCTCTTTTAGCTCTTCTTGAGATGGAGGCTCATAACCAGTCGGGATACACTGCTTCCAGCTAGCTCTGCTCTGGGAGTATTTGTGGTATGCATAATGGCTCCTGCTTGCAGAAGGAGGGGGGGAAAAGTCACTTCTATTTCAAGTGTAGATTGTGCTTCTGAAAGTGATGCCCTTGGAGAAAAATGTATGTTGAAAGTGTATTTAACGCTGCCTGGAAGGTATGTGGCATGAAGATGGCAGAGAGGTGGAACCTACCAGCAAGATGAAGCCCCATTCTCTTCCGTCCTGGACAGCCAGTAAATAATTGTAGAACAAGGCAGAAGACAAAAGAGCTGGCTCAGCTTATGGCACAGGGGCGGTGGGATTCTTGTCAGCACAAAACAACAAGGGAGTGAGTGCAGTTGCTTGTCAGAGAGTTGCAGGCCTGAAAGAAGAGCTGGGGAGGGTGTGCTCAGCTCACTTGAATCCCCTGAAAATCCATCCCAACTCCTGGGAAAGGGGTGTTGAGGCTTTGCCTGTCTTTGAAGGAAACCGAGGCTTTAATTCTGTGGGTGAAAATGATGCTTTTAGCAGCTGGAAGGTGTGGGCCCTCGGCCTGTGGCTTCTCGCATTGCTTGGGGATGGCTCTGGTTACCAGGGAGAGCCATGCAGGGAAGGCAGGACCTCTGCGTTGCTCCTTTTCCACTCCAGGCTGGTGTGCAGCACTACCAGGAGCATTTTTGTCAGGCTGTTAACCTACAGCACACACATTAGTATGTGCATTCCTGGGTGGAATGTAAAAATGAAGCCAAGGTTTTCAGGCATCAGCTGGTATTAATGCTGCCTTGAACACAGCAAGGTAAGTCCCTGTAAAGCAGCTGTCTGACTTGGAGAGTGGTTCGTGGTCTGCTTTTTGGGGATGTTTTGTGTTAGGTTCTCAGAAATCACCAGTTCCTCCTGAAAATCCTGCCCTAAACTTTGACAAAGGTCATGGGGTTTATTAAGATAAGTCAGCTTAAAATAATTACTTTGCTTTTGCTCTAGGGTCTAGGAATGAGTGGCTGAGATTCCAGAACCTTTAAGTATGTGCCTCAAGTGGTGTGGGTATTGAGGTATTGCTCAGGAGATACTCATTAAACCAGTGGGGGTGAAGGTCCCAGGGGTAAAGAAGTTGCATTTCACACAGTGCCTTTTTGCCTCAAAGTCATTTCAGGTATCAGGGCCCAATCCATAAGGATTTTTAATTCCGTATGTGGGTCACTCAGTATTTTGTGATGATGCGGGCAGAGAATTCTCCATGAAGAGCTCATGTCAGATAGTTGGTTTCTCGCTTACTGAAAGCTGTTTTCTGTGAGGACATGAACTTCTCTTGCAGTTCATGGCTTAGGTTTGATGGAGTCTTCATCCCCATGACAGCCTCCTTCTGCCTTAGCACCCCACTTGGTGTTCCCAACTTCAGCATCAGTGACTGGAGCGACAGTTACCTTTTTGGTTAGGACGTCAAGTATGGGAAAGGAGAGCCAAGAAAACAGCTTGTGATGATGACTGGAGGCAGCAGCCTACAAACAGCCTGTATTAGATGTCAGAGAATTCCCCCAGCTCTTCATCTCGGGAGGCAATTGCATAGGCTTCAGCAGAGCTATGTAATATTACAGTGACTGTGCTAAATCTGGTCGCAAAGGAGCAGAGTGAGAAGCTCATTTATATCCTGGGGAAGATAAGGCTTATTTTAGCGTCTTTTTTCAGGTGCTAAGTTTAGGAATCGTTTCAGCTTCTCTTGGTGCCAATTTAGAGACGTTCCAGCTGATGCTGGAGACAGGAGGTGGAAGGTGCTCGAATGTGTTGTCCTCTTACACTGTGTTTCCTCACTTCAGGGTAAATCTGAGACTCTCCTGTGGCAGTGAGAACTTCTCTTCCCACAGCCATTATAGCACTGAACAAATCTTCTTGTCACTTGGGTTTTAGTTAAATCCTCTGAGTATTTGTGAATAGGAGTCATTCACAAAGAGCCCAATTTTTCCTTAAGGATGAGGAAGCAAAGAACTATGTTGGTGCTGCACTCGCTAGGCCTTAGTAAGTAAGGCAATTAATCTGTTAACTTCAATCCATTCTTTTTCTTTCCTTCCCCATCCTCCCTGCAATTCCTGCCATCACTCCAGGGTTTTCCAAAGCAGGCTTTGAAGCTTGCAGCTATTGAATTGAGCTGTTATTAGACAGACTGGGAAGGATTTATTCCAGTTGCAGCAGAGCTTGTGCATGCAGTAATTATAACTTGGTTCTCCATGCTTGAGAACTTGCAGCTCAGGGCTGTAGTCCTGATCTTATCAGCGGTTTGTAGTACAACAGTTTTCTTTCTAATAGCATCTGTTTCACTTCCTAAGGCTTAACTCAACCCACAAAAGGAATTTGGGGGATTCTCTGATAATCCTGAAATTGCTGCCCCTCTACCTTTTCATTGACTCAATGCTTTCAGTTAACCCATGGGGTAGGGGAGGGGCTTTCTTTTGCATTGCAATGTTCAGCCTTGGCCCTAAGAGGGTATTTCAGCAGGTTTCCAGCATAAAGCTCTGTCAAAACTGCGGGTCTGCACTGAGGAGGTGCAGAATGGAGTTTCACACCAGAAGGTTATTTTCCCCTTTACATGTTAAAGCTTCAGTGAGTTCTCTCCAGTTCAGTTTGCCATTTGAATACAACTTGGTAGTCTGAGGAAACCTCAGTGAGCTTTAGCTGAGCTCCTCTCAAACAGCTGGATCAATCTGGGGAAGAAGGGAAAAGGAGCATTTCCAGTTTCTCATCAAAGTCCCTGTTTGCACACTAACTGCAGCTTGTGCAGGGAGAATTGGAGAAGGAGGTGTTGCGCTGTTGTTCTGTTTACCTTAATACTTCATATTGAGTGCAGGGGTTTGATTACTTCCCTGGCCTCTGTGAGGGACAGACATGTGAGATGGGAGCATTTGGGACGGGCTGAGGCTGCTTGTTTGGAAGGGTTTTGTCCTCAAAAGAATGGGCTGGGCCAAAGAGGAAGGTGCTCATCCTCCCCTTTTCTTGTCTGCTTGGCAACTCAGGGTTAACTCTGCCTTTTGAATGTGGGATTGGAAACCAAAATTGCTGTGGACATCTGAGCTTCCCTCTAATAAGATATTCCAGGTGGCTAGGGAGTAATCCTAAAATAGGTCCAGATATAATTGCTTCTGAAGCCAGGTCTGCAGCCTCTCGGACAGGGGGAGCCCTGGGGGGCTCTGATGGAGGTGTCTGCAGGGGGAAGGCAGTGGAGGTGGCCAGCCCTTCCCAGCACCTCTGCCATCTCACTCAGGCTGTGCATTGAGGGCTTCTCCCAGCCTCTTCTGAAAGGAAAGCAGATGAATTCCTGCCGGTGGTAATGCAAAGGCTGTTTGTCAAACATCAGCAAATTCCCCTGATGCAAACAGGCAGAGGGAGAAGCAGGGCTCCCCCCAGAGAATGTCCTGCGTCTCTCAACAGTGTTTTTTCCTTCCTGCTACTCTTGCCTGACTTATACAAGGGTCTTTTAATGACTTGTGAGGATATATTGATTTCTCAGGTTCCTGCTGAGGAGGGCTTCTCAGCAGAGGGTAACTTTGTTTTCCTAGGAGGAATGGAATGGAAGCTTGGTACCAAAGCTCCTGCTGAGCTCTCTTGCTGTGCAAAAGGTAGTTTATTCTGCGTTTAAGCATCTCTTGCTTCAGGAGCCTTGTGGGGCTCTTCACTGATTTACCCCTTCCAGTTGTGCTCAAGTCGCTGTTCCAAACCCTGCCAATATTTGATACTTTCACTTAAAACCTTGGCAGAGACCCAAAGGTTTTGGTGAGCAGTGGTCCCTCAAGATCAAAGCTGAGCCTGGGAAAGCGCCCGTAGTGTGTGTACTCTGCTCTCTGAATAAATAGGGCTTTATTCCCAGCTGCTGAGCTGACATTTCACACTAGCCCGAGACTCTGCGATCTCTGCCACCCGAACCAAACCTGTGCTCTGTCCTCACACCTCCAGCCTGTGCTGGTTGACACTGAGGTGCATGAGAAGCCCTTTCCTTATCTCCTCTGATAGCTTAACATGGGGAGTGGTAACTGGCTTTAAACCTTTGCAGCTACTGCAGGAGGAAATGCTAATGCTGGCTGCTGGCTCTCACCTCGGCTCACTCCGTGTCATGCCAGGTTATATCCATCTCTACCACTTTTCTGGACATATGGTGAAATACTGATGGCTTCAGCTAGCTTTAAGCTCCTTTTCAGTAGTGGGATGTGGGGGAGCATTACTTCTGTGCCCTCAAGCATCTTAGGGTGTATTAATGGAAGTGGGGGGTTGTAGGTGTTCTGCTTATTCTCTGTATCAAACCTTAATCTTGACATTCTTTTCCAGTTACCCCTTGTCTTCACATAGAAAAAGTAAAATAACTTCTCAAGGGTCTTTAATCCCATGGAAAGTTTTGTTCCTTGACATTGGCAAGTTCAAACCCATTGGCGGTGAAGAATTATCTCCTTTAAGCGCTCTTCTTCCTGTCCCTTCCTCAAATGTAGCGGAATAAGCTCTCAGCATGACCAAAGTTCCCAATGAAAGCAAGTGGTTTGCTTCCTGGAGCACCCAGTTTAACACCAGAAGCAGTTTTGCCCTCTGGATTTATAAACAAATATCCACTTGGGAAGAAACTGGCTCAGCTCCCTCTAAATCACTGTGCTTTGGAGTGTGTAAAGTTGAGGATGGGAAATACCTGCTGCCTTCTGAAGTGAGCATCTCTTGTTCTAACTGGTCACGCAGGTTTGTTGATCCCAGTTAACAGGCAGGAGGGGTTGAGGAGCAGCTGAATGTTACCATAATTAGCAAAACCCTGTGGTTTTTGTCTCTGCTAGCAAAAGACACCAAGATGAAGCCTCCTGTGAACAAAACCAGGCTTCAGATCGCTTCCTGGAGAGGGCTGGGAATTGATCTGCTGTAATAAACAGCTGACATAACAGAAGTGGCAATAATCCCCCATTAAATATCTTTCAGTTGATGGGGCTCACTGGATAATTGACTTTCCAGCAGGAATTACTGGCTCAAACTAAATCAGCAGGCATTAGGGCAGCTCACTGCAGTGTTGTTTAAAGGGGCAAGTGTAGCTTTGCCCAGCCTTGACGGGGGCTATTCATCTTTCTAATTCAATGGATGTGTCACAACCAGATGTCTCCAAGATTTCAGATATTGGACCACCTCTCTAATTCACATGCTGAAACCTCTTGCTGTCTATCCTCAGTGCTTTTCTGTGCTAGGATGCTGTGTGTTTATCAGGGTAATCAGAGGTACTGTGCTGAGTGGATTTGGTTCTTCTCTTGCATTGAGTGGCTCTGGAGCACTTTGAGAAGTTTATGATGCTTGACTGTATCCCAGGATCATTCACCTGGCCTGTGCGGTACTGCCAGAGGCTGCCCCATCCGGTGATCATTTCAGGCTGATGATTTACCAAGTGGAATAGGCCCAACTAGAGTAATCCCTTTAATGCCTGAGAAGAATGAACCTTAATCCAGCAAAGCTGAGCTTTCCATTTCTATGAGGGGAATCCACATCCAGCAGCTTCCAGGAGTTAATGTCCTGGGTGGGCGAGAAGCTTTCCCAAGGGGGTTATCTCCTTGTCCTGGTTTTGCAGGCAAGCTGGGGGAGGACAGAAGGGCATTTCCAAGTGTTGTCTGGTAGGAAGGATGCTTGAGTAACACCTGCACCTTTCCTAGTGGCTCTAGGATGAGCACTTGGTAAAAGGATGCACACAGAGAGCACCTCTTCAGGTGCTGAACCTCATTGCAGCAGAGCACCTCCCACAGGGTTCAGCAGATTGAGGGCCTTCTCTGGAATGGCTTTTCCTGGTGCCAAGATGACTTCTTGGTGATGCAATTCCTTGGGGAAAAACTTAGAGCTGGAAACTTCCCCTACCTGCAGCAGCAGCTTTTCCAGGGAAGTGTGCTGGGGTAAATGCGCCAATGTCCCATCTTTCTGGTCATCTTGGTCTAAGCCAGCAGCTGCTTTTGTGTGTGTGTTTGCCCTTCAAATGCCTATTAGGAAGTGTTTGGAGCTGCCTGCAAAGCCTTTCCATACAGATCCTTACACCCTGTTGTTTCTCTCTCCTTAGAACGGCAGCGTGACCTGGAGCGATGAAGGTGATGGATGCAGAGGAAGAGAGATTTCCCGAGACTTTGCCAAGGTCAGTGGGATCATGGGATTTGGGGGGGTTTTCCCCTAATCTGTGCCAGAGGGTCACAGTAGAGCCCTCTACAGTGAATTTGTAACTAAACTGCTTTGTCCTGCCTACAGATCTGCTGTTTTGGGGGCATTTTGTTGCTTTTGCTCATCACTGGAATGTAGTTTGAACTAAGACTTACTAACCTGACTTTGGGCATGTATATAGTCAATACTTCTTCCAGCTGAGAGAAGGGTGTTTTGTTTCTTGAGCCTGCTTAGCACTGTGGTCATGGATTTGAATGTGGCATCTACGTGTCACATCAGCCAGAGGAATTCATTTGAAACCAAGCTGGCTCTTTCTGAAAGGGGGCAGCTAATTGCTCTGCAAATACACTGCTGTGTTCTCTTCCCCAAGCTGGGATGTGAGAAAGCACAGAGCTTCACAGGAAATGAGCCCAAAAAGCCCCTCTTCTCCTGACTGGCTGAATACCAAGTAGCTAGCAGCGCCTACAGAGAGGCTGGAATATGTATTTCCCAGGGAATCTTTGCTTTTCCATTGAGCTGCTCCACAAGCAGCACATAATTCCCTGCAGTGATGCAGGATTCTTCCTCAGTGCAAACAAGAGAAGGAATTGAACTCTTCATGTAGAGTGTTGTCTTCTCTCTTGTTATCTGGCCTGTACCTCAGCGAGGAACGGAGTTGAGCCCTCTCAGCCTGTCACTTCATGGCCTCCCAGAACTCTTGCTAGGTGAGAATTAGATCTTTCTGGGGAAGAGGCAGTTATGAGATGACACTCATGCTTTTCCCTGCTGAAAAGCAGTGGCTAATGTTAACACACACTGCCTCTCCTTTGGAATAGCTGCCTAGGGAACTTTAAGTGCTTAGGTGGTTAAGCCTGCTGGTGAAATGATGTCTGCAGCTAATTTGCAGGCTGGTTTCTGCTAGTTTTGAAGGCTTTGGGGCTTATTTCAGAGGAGTCTTTCCTGCAGCCATTAGTAGTTACAGGAAAGCTCACTCCTTTCCTCTTCTCCTTCAAGGGATCAGTTTGTCACTTAGGTGACAATCCCTAAAGGAGGGAATCCTGAGGCTGGGGGAAGCTGCAGAGAGCTTAACCCATCCGATGCCTCAAGAGTACAGACTCTAAGCTGCCCTGAACCACTGTCACCTTCCTTTGGGTTGTCTCATCTTTCTATCTCGTTTGCCTTAATACTTCCTCTCCCCTTTGCTTTCAGGTGGTTTCAAGCCCCGCTCTGTAGCAGTGCTATTAACTGGGTCGAACCCCTTTGGGGTACTGCTCTCTGCTGTGCCTGGATGAGTTACTGAGGGGCTGAGCAAGGCAACCAGTGAGAAGGGTGCTTTAACTGGCACAGCAGCCTTGGACACCAAAGCACTCAGGAATCCTTCCTTGTTTTGCTTTCACCTTCCAGTGCGAGCACCAGATCCCCATTGGAAGAAGCTGGTATTAACTTGATTTTCTGTTGCACTGTGGCTTGTGCCTTCATCTTTATTTCCCTCCCACAGCTCTATGAACTGGATAGTGACCCTGAACGAAAAGAGTTCCTGGATGACCTCTTCATCTTCATGCAGAAGAGGGGTGAGTGTACATTTGTTTGAACTTGATGAGGTACAGTGGGGTGAGGGGGTGCTGCTGCCTGTGACTTCTTCTGAGCTTGAAAGAACACATCCAACGCTTGAACTTGCAGGTGAGGTGGAAGAGCAGTGGTAAGACTTGAGATCTTTGCCTTGGGAGATAAGGAGTGTGGTAGGAAAGGACCTGCTTTGTAACTTAATTACACAGATGCTATTTCTTTATCCTCCTACCTAATACTACTCGTGTTGTCCATGCACTGAAGAGACCAAGAAGCTTGGTTCCCCAGTACCATTGAGAATTCTCTGATCTCCCCTTCATGTGGTATGATCACACATCTTCTCGTGTTCGATTTCATTGGCATTTGGAAGCCGAGTGTGAATGCCTTCGCAGCCTGCATGGAGTAGCAGCATGCAATCTGGGGACTGGGAAAACAGACACCAAGCCCCATTCCCTGCAGATTGGCAACGTATCAGCTTTCTGTTCAGTCATCTTGTGTAACTGTGTGAGGAGATGCCCAGTTTCTCACATTGCTCCCTGTGGTGTCACCAACTTGCATCTCTCTTGGCTGCAGGAGTGGTGATGCACGTGTGAAGGAGCTCAGCTGGGATGCCACAAGTCTTTGTCCCCAGGTTATGAAAGCTCAGTCCTCATTGCAAACTGTTCGTCATAGACATGTACATAGATGTGCTGTTGTATAAAAGACATCTCTGAACATCTGTGGTGGATCCTTTGTGGTGCTCTCCTCCTTTACCCCTCCAGGCCAGACACTCTTCAACAAAGACAGAAAGCATTCAATTGTGCTATAGACCTTTTCATTGTTCCCAAAGAGTCTGCTGAAGGGAGGTGTGAAGAGCAGATGTATAAAGGACCCTTTCCATCCTCATGGCATGATGCTTTCAGAGTGTGCTGGAGCAAACAAGCCCAGTCATGCTTATTTGGAAGTGGGGCTGCCTTAATCACCAGTATTGTTCCCTGAGAGTCTAATAAAGGATAAAGCTGCACCACCTCAGTCTTATCTATTTGAAGGTGATCTTGTTGTTGTGTTGGAGCTGGAGTCTTATTTCCAGTTGGCTTTTGAACCCTGCGTCTTCAGATGCATCCTGCTCTGTGGATGAGCAGAGGGAAGGAGATCCAAAATGCAGCTATTCCAGTTGCTCTTCATATCAGTGTCTGTTTTCCCTGGCATGACCTGGGTGAGCTTTCCCTCTCCTGCAGTTTGAGGCTGTGCTGGCCAAGGCAGGTAAAAATGAGAGCTGGGTTTTGCTGGTGGTTTTGGCTTTTGTATGCAGAGGCATAACCAAGCTTGATTAGTTTACCTGCCTGTGTTAACCTGAGCTCACATGTTAATGTAAGGGCTGGGATGACTAACAGACAAAGACAATCATCTGCAGGGTGTGATTGGCAGCAATAGAAACCTCCAGCTACCCAGAAAGAAATCTGCTTCATACTTCAGTGTCTCCTTCCTACTCCCTTTCAATTATTCATAACTGACACGTTGCCCATGCAGGGGCTGAGCTGGTCACCAGCTGCTTGCTGGAGGAGTTGAGCTTTTAATCATCTGGGCATTTCCAATGCATTTGTTTGCTGGAGACGCCCTTGTTTTCTTGCTTGCTGGATGGACTGAAACTGAAATCTTGAGGGCCCAGAACCCATGCGGGAGAGATGTGAATTGGACAGTCCTCTGCCAGAGGGGCTGGAAAGGTTTGGCCCTCACTGTCCAGTGATGAATGCAGCTCTAGCATGGGCACTTGGCAAACTGCTGCTGCCTGCAGCATCCTCAGTGGCAGGCAGAACAAATGCAGCCTCCGTGCTGGGAAGCTGGCTGAATCGCAGAGTATGGGTAGTTACGGGCTTGCTGTATATTTGGGTCCCCCCAAAAGCAATAGGGAGAAGGACTCTGGGGAGCTAAATATCTTCAGGGTAACACAACTGACCAGTGTAGAGGAGGCAGCTTCTCTTCTGTCGTGATGTGAGCTGCTGTGTCTTGCTGCACTGGAGCTCTTTTAACTTGGCCTGTTTCTTCAGCAGCTGTGCTGCACCTGAGAGCAAAGTGCTGTGTTTCTTAGCTCCTGTGTGTGAAGAGCTGCTTCATTTGCACCTCGTTTCTGAAGAGATTGGAAAGCAGCTCTGCTAATAAACATTGCTGATGATAGCATGGGGCTCTTGCTGTTGTCCAGTGGGAGACCCCCCCTTGTTTGGGGCACAGATTGCTAACTGCTGCTGCATCAAGAAGCCTGATGTGAAAGATAAATGCCCCATTTCACAGGAGCTACTGAGTAGTTGGAGGGATGAAAAGGTTTGGTGGTTGGTACTGCTGTTAGGAATGTACCTCGAAATGTGAAGCCATGAAACAGGCTTAATGCAGATCAAATGTGCAGGTCTCATCTGCCTCTGAGCACAGCAGGTTGTCCCTGAATGACCACAGCTGCAAGTGATAAAATGGCCCTTCAGTGGCAATAATGATGGAAGAGGGAGATGAGAGGAAAGCTGTAACTCTTCCTTTTGTTGGATGTTTTATTCCTTGTATGTGTTTAGGTGAATGGGTCCCACCATGGCTATGATTGAAGGGGCAGATGGGGCGAGGAGGGGAGAGCAGTTAGTGTGCAGGACTAGCTTTGAACCAGGCCTGTGACAGGACTGACCTGGTGCAGCTTGACAAGGGTGATGCTTACTTGCTATATTGCCCCTTTCACCTTCCCTTGGTCCAGCTTTTCCTCAGTTTTAACCCAAAAGTTGTCTTTCCTTGGACTGAGTGGGGATAAAAACTGTCAGCAGTGGCTTCCCTCCATCTTCATTGCTGATCTGGGGGCTTGTGATAGATTGAGCCTTGATGGCTTGAGGTCTGGGTTCTCCAAAGCTGTATTCTTAACCTCTGCTGCATGAGGAGCTGCTCTCTGGACAGGTTTGTGGTTCAGGGTGTTGTAAAGGCCACGGACTGAGGCTTCTCTGCTGATGCCTTGTGGAGGGGGTTGCGTTGCAGGCATGGAGGCTGGATTTGTTCTGCCTGCCACTGAGGATGCTGCAGGCAGAGCAGTTTACCCAGGCTGGAGCTGCATACATTACAATAACTCAGGATAATCTTGTGTTTGCCCCATCTTTTGTATTACTAGAACGAATTGTATAACAGCAGTTTATGTAACCAGATGGGCAGGTTCTTTTACTGAGCTCAGGCTTAGTGTCAGAGATACCTTCCACCCCTTTTCATCCCACTAGTGCTGGTTGGGAGAGCACTGGAGTAGTGGGGAGTGTTTGATCCCCTGGAAGGATCAGCAGTGTTCGTGCAAGGCGTTCCTCATTTGATGGGGAGGAGATCCAAGTGCGTGCTCTGGTGTGTGAGGAAAGGCTGCCTTCCAGGGGAAGCTGTTTTGTTCATTTGAAGTACTGCCTTTGTGAAGAGCTCATAAAACGTCTCCAATTGTACAGCTCTGCTCATTCTGGTCAAGGTTTCTGCCTGACCTTGGTTTTCCCAGATGGCTTGACCATTCTGGGGCTTTATGTGTATATACATAGAAGGGGCTTTGTAAGTCAGAGCGTGTGCTTTTAATGTTTTCCTGCTGTTGGATGCTCTGTCTGCACGTTTGGATGGGGAAATACAACAAATCCAGGGTATTGACAAAAGTGTTTACTGATGGGTTCCTGTATCTATGAGCCAAGTGGTGTTTATGAAATGGTTGCTCAGGGAATACACTTCATTCTTCTACTGATTCCATTTTGCTGGGTTCTTCTTTTGATTCTCTGGGGGTCTTTTTGAATCTGAATTAAGCAACGTAGCTCCTGAAATGAGCCATCAATAGACGTAAACTCTCAGCATCCTTTGCTTGTGCTACCTGCTTACTGCTGAGTCACAGCAAATGCTTCCCTGAATAGCAACTGACGAGCTGTAGTGGAAAGGTCTCACTTCAGGCACTGCAGAGGTGTCTCCTGGATGGTCCCCATCTGCCGGGCAAAGTCCTCTTCCCCAGTAGAGCCTTGAGTTCGTACACAGCTACAGCTCTGCCTCCTGCACCTCCTTTAAAGAGCCTCTTCTTTGGTCAGTGGTGCCTAGCCTCAGGAAGAGTGGTGGCTAGTGTCTTGTGCTGATGGTGAGCAGTGGGAATCAGTGAGACGCTGTAGGGTTTTACCTTTATGTTGCTAGAAAGAATGGCTTTGCCTGAAGCTGCAGGGGGAACTGGCAATCTGCTTCACATTCCTCTGTATTCTTTAAGTGGTTTGAGCCTCCCAGAGCAGGGAGCAGAGAACTCCACGGACTGAAACACTTCAAAGGGATGTGGGATAAAACCATGGGCAAAGCAAAGTGCTTGGGATCTCTATAAAAAGTTGAATTCGGCTCCTCTGGGAATGCCCGGTCCTGGCCCTGAGGTGGGGCTCTCTGCAGCATCCAGGAAGCTCTTGCAGGGAATGTTTTGCTCATCGACCACGGATGCCCAGTGACTAAAAGTCTCCACCAGCTACGTAAGTTGGTGTTCTGGGGGAGTTTACTTAGGCTGGTTTGCAAACTGCAGTAACTTAGAAGTAGTTATCAGCAGGTCCTTCCCATGAAACCCAAACGTCCCCCCCTTCTGCTTTTCAGCCATCAAAACATTCACTGCAGACTTGAGGCATGAACTTTTTCTCTCTAATTTGAAAAAAGCCTGGAAATTCCCCGTATTTTCAGGGAGAATACGCAGCTTGATTCAAATAATGAATATCCCTTGGCTTTAAGCAACTGGAAACTAGTGCTTCAGAGGGAATATTGCTTTAGCTCCAAAGAGAAATCGCATTGGAAGCTGCAGTTGTAATGGGAAAATACTATTAGAAGTTGCCTTGGTTCTGGCTTCCAGGAGATCTGTTTCAAGGTTAGCCAGCACAAAGGGGGTTTGAGGAGCTGAAATGTGTTGCTCTGAACTGAGCTGGCACTGGACAAGGTACACACCTGAATTAGAAAGGCCTGGGGGGTGTTGCTTTGCATGAACCTTTCTGTCTTCATCTGATACCTGCCTGCTCCCAGGATTGCCAGGTCTGAATCCCAGCTGCTCCTTCCTGCATATACAGAATGATGGAGTCCAAGTGGGGTCTTTCCTCACTTCCCCTGAAGATGGAGATGTTAAATTGTCCCGTGTTTCTCCAGCATCTCTAACTGGATGTTCGTGTCTCAAATCCTGGTCTTCTCCAGCTCTTTCTTTACATCAGCAATTCCTCTTTGATATGGGTGTTCTTGGACCTATATCTGTGGTCCAAGTGTTCTTCCCCTACATCTTAACAGCCCTCAAGCAGTGAAATTAGCTCAGCACTGAGAGAGCTGACCCTGTAGATACTCAGGTGGATGGAAAAGGTGGGCTCATTTGGCATGAAGATGTTCCAGTTGTTGAGTTTGTGTGCATTCTGCCCCCATCTCGTTTCTCTGCCTTGCTTCTGTATTTGTCCCTGTCTTTGCCTAGCGAAGTGGTTCAGAGGCCATAGGTATGGAAACCCATCTCAATTGTTGGCAGTTAAACATCTGCAGAAGAAACCCATAATAGCAAATGCACTGAGCAGCCAACAGCTGGATTTATAGCTGAGCTGGAAGTCTCTGTGGGATGCCTGGTTTGGGGATGGAGAAGAGCCCACTATGGGAAGGTGAATGTGGCTGGAGCCTTGGCTAACACAAGAGGGGTGATGCCAGCTCGGCTGCCTCTGGTTCAGCAGCTGAAATCTGATCAGGAGCTGCTGTCAGCCTCATTTATCGAGGAGGGAAGCAGCAACTGATGGCGTTTCAAGGGGTGCAGATAAGAAGTGGGCCTCCTGTCAAATAGAGCATGATTAATTACCCTCTAGCCCGGCTCCCGCTTTGATAGGAGTGTCTAATGGTCTGCAGGCTTGCGGATCAGGTGGTGACATTCCTGTTGGGAGGTGAGGATGCCTGCTGGGGAAGTGCCATGCATAGGGAGAGATTACATCGGCTGTGGCACCACATAGGAGGATAGGGAAAAGCTGGTCTCCCTTCTGGAGACTTTGCTTTGTACTTTGCCATCCAGTCAACCCAACAGCTAAAGCTGGGGGGGCTGAGCAGGCGGTTCTGCGTGAAGCCAGCCAGGGTTTGTCCTTGGAGAGGAATTCAGGCCCACCAGGAGCTGAGATAGTGCAGGGTTCAAGTTGATTCGCTTGCATTTGAACTGTATTTTACCTCTGTCAAGGCTGGGAGAGTGGGGAGAGCATTCCTACCAAGTAATTACACTGTCTCCCGTCAAAGAAACATGAAGATCTCTTCAAGAGTTGCTTCAAATACATCTTCAATCCCTGTGGCCTTCACCAGGCTCCTGGGGAAAAGTTGTTCCTTTTGGCTGCTTGATACTGCTTCTCTTCTGAACATCCTTAGAGTGAAAGGTAGAAACAGCAGCCCTTTCTTTACCTGGACAGGTTGTGGCTTCAAAATGCCCCCTCTGCCTGTTTTTCACTCCAGAGTGTGCTTTATTGCAATGTGAATGTGGCTCTGCAGAATAGATGTTTGGAATTCTCGCCTTCCTTTGTTCCTTACTAAAAAATGTCCATTTCTGAAAGTAAATTGGATAGGGGGGGAAAAAGGGAGGTGGTTGAAAAAGTACTGCTCCAGGCTGGGTGTAATTAACTGCTCTTTGTCTCTTGAGTGCAGGACAAGTCTTGGCTTAGGCTGCTTGATGTGGGGAACTCCCTGCAGTGGGCATGGCTCAGCATGAGGGGAGCAGAGCACAAAGTGGCCCTTGCAGGGGACTTGCATTTTCATGTTCATCAGTCACCTTCTATAATTCGGCTGAGAACAGTGTCATAGGCGCAGGTTTTTGTTGTTTAACAGCAGTTTACGCCTTCAGATTTAGACCTCACGCTGAAGTCTGGCTGAGAGAGGATGAAGAGGAGGAAGAAAACCCAACTTTGGCAGCATGCTTGGGTGGGTGAGGAAGACCTTGGTCCCAAGCTTAGTTCCCTTTCAAGCAATGGAAAGCTGAGCCCCAGCCCTAAGCCAGTGGCTGGGGAGCAGAACCTGTTGTGATGGCTCAGCCAGTGCCCCTGGTTCATTTGCCAGGAGGTGTAGAAACAGTCCTTAGAGATCAGCTGGGCTTACTGCTCCTCAGGCCCTTCTTAAATAGCTCTTGAAGGAGGGAAATCAAACAGTTGCGCCTTTCCAGCACTGGGGACATAGGGGACATTGAAGCCTATCCCTAGAAGCCTTCTGTTAACATCTGCCTCAAACAAGAGGCTCTTGAATGGGGTGAAACAGCCTGGCAGAGAGGGCTGCTTGTTCCCTGGAAGGATAGAGATGTTTATAGCTACAGTCAGGCTTCCTCCAGGAAAACTCCTTTCTCCAGAATCTGCTATTGTAGTAAGAGCTGTATTTCCCTTTGGAAAACTGTGGGCAGTGGGGTGCTTCTTCCTTCTGCTTCCTGAGTTTCTCTGGAGTTTGTCTTCCTGAGGTCTCCCATGCTCCTCAACTATGAATCATCCCTTTTCCAGTGGAAACAGACTCCTTGTGACCCCCCCCTTGGCCGATTCCTTATAGGAATGGCCCATGCTTATGTAGCTGGGGTTGTGTACTAAAGGAAGAGACCAGGAAAACCAGGAGAGGAGCCAGTTCTCTTCCTCACCCTCTTCCTGAGTTAGGCTTTAGCTCTTTGCAAGCACAGTAAGTACAGCATTTGAGAGCTGGCAGAATAGAGAGCCTTGGAAGTACAGTAAAATGAGTTTGCCATCAAAAGGCAACAAGTCTTACACTGTGCCCCCGGCTGCTGACCCTTTCCCTCTGGAATTCTCCCCTCTGACCTCCACATCATTAATCCTGATGCTGCCAGATGACAGTAATCCATCATGGCCCCTGACAAGCCTTGCAGCCGCCTGTGAAAGGATCCGCTCGGCTTCAGCATCCAGTCCTCCCATGATACTCGTTTTTCAGCCTTTCCTGTTGGAGCACTGGGGGTTTCCAATAAAGACTTTATCGCTTTGCCTTTCCTCAGCCAGGGATTGGGGGTGGAGAAGGGAATGGAAGCAGCTTTCCTGTGCTCCTCTGCTCTTTAGCACTCAGATCCTATGGAATATGCCCATTTCCACCTTGCTCTGAAAAGTACCAGGTCCAAAACACACTCAGGGGGATGTTACGTGTGTGGGACTATAAGAAAACACAGGAGGAAAATGTTTCCAGCTCCTTGCTCAAGAAGTAGAGGGATGGAAGCAGTTTGCTCCCTGTTGTAAAGCTTCTCAGCCTGCATAAAGGAATTTTATGGGCTCGGGGGGAGCTCTAGGTTTCAGCGTAGTTTATAAAGCTATTAATGGCGTTTGAGGGCACTTTGGTCTGTGGGGCTTGTTTAAAAGCAAGCTTCAGGAAGGGAAGGTGTCAAAGGGATAGTAACGTGAGGCAGGGAGGGCGGAGCTGATTGCTGGTCCTGCTCCAGCTAGGAGCAGAAACACATTTAAGCCCTTATTTCCCACTGGTGTAGATGGTGTTTGTGCCTTTCACAGGAGCATTTGGAGAAGTATCCTCGTGTACCTTTGCAACTGCTGAGATGGGGGAACGTAGACAAGGGTACAACTGCGTTTAGAAGAGATGCAGGGTATTACAAAGCAGATTATTTCCTTCTAGTCCTGTATTAGCAGCTTTTTTGCCTGAGGAGCCTTATCCGTGACCCTTCCCTTTCACTCTCCATCTGGTCACTGTCCAAGGAGAACTGGATGAAAGTCCCTTCTGGGCAAGTTAATGCTATTCCCTAAATTGGATTGGGGAGAAGTGGGTGGCTTTGAGCAGCACAGGGCTGCTGGAGGAGTGGGGGAGAGGGTCTTGATCCTGCTTCAGTGAAGCAAGGTGCTGCCTGGGACACCCTGGCTTTCCGTGCTGCCAGGGTGGGAATGCTGAGCCACCAAGGAAGGGGCATTTCAGGGTGGGAAAACCTACCCCTGGCCCTTCCTGGGGAGCTGGGAGGGAAGCATTTCCCTGCCTGGGTGTGACTCTGGTTCCTGGGCTCAGCTGATGAATGATAACTCCAGGCTGGTAACATGAGTGCTCCCAGCCCTCGGCGTGGCTGGAATGACGCTCAGTGTGCGCCGGAGCCCTGCCGTAACACACCGAGACAAAATGGTGGCTGAGGGCTATTCCTTTTGGGAAGAACCGGGTACTGGAATGGCACAGCTGGGAGAGCTGCAGGGAGTTTGGGAATCTTGGAGTCATAGGATGGGGTGGGTTGGAAAGGACCTTAAAGCTCATCCAGTTCCAGCATCTCAGTTCCTGGAGGGAACTGTCATCTCTGAAATGCGGGAAGAGGATCTGACGCACTTCGTGGAATCACTGCTTTGTGGACTTCTGTTTTGGATAAGGAAAGGGCTGTTTAGACAAGGCAAGGAAAAGAGGATGAGAAAGCCATAAAATGACAGCGTGCAGACCCAGCCCCATCAGGTTGTTCTTAATGTCTCCTTACAGCTTAGGGTTAGTAACTTGGTGAAACTGAGGGCAGCCCTTCTAAAGCTGGAGAAGTTTCTTTTTCCCAAACAGCATCCCGTTGACCAGTGGGAATTGGTACCATGAGCTAATGCATAACAGGCTTCAAAAAGAAAGGAGAAGGGGGGAAAAAATACACTTCCATGTATAATGAGGACATCTGCAGAGCTGAGCTGAGCTCCTTTTCACTCAACAGAATAAACCCCATTTATAAGGGCCATAAACTGCTCTGCTCCGGGGCATTAACCGAGTCGCTGGCTGCTGAGCAGTGGCAGAAGTCTCCCCTGTGGGTTGGGGATTCCATAATTGTCCATTACGGCACTTCCCAGGCTTTCCTGTAAAGGCTGGTGCTGGGCATTGTGGTAGGCAGGATACTGGCCTCAGATGGATGGCTCTTTGATCCAGGACAGCATTTCCTATGCAGAAGAAAAGGTTTGCTACATCAGCAGTTTCCCCCCCCTCTTCCTCTCCTTGCCTCAATCTCGTTAGATCGACCTTTTCAAACCCTGCACCTTTAGCATTTGAAGGTGCTGCTAAAAGGGCCCTATCAGCTTAAAAATTGCATTTGTTACCTCTCTCAACCCCCAAGGTGACAAAATTGAACCACAAGGATGAAGTTATTTCCCTTCCTGTCCTCACGAGGATAGAGCAGGACCTTGTTCTGGACTCTAAAAAGCACTTGGATGCCTGGTGCTTCTCCCTGCATCCACCCATGCGTGATGCTCCCTTCCCCTGCTCATGTGCTCACCTCCACCATCCCCATGATTGCTCCAGTTTTCCCACAGGGAATCACTGCTCCAGCAGTAGTTGGGTTGCAGAACTCCAGGGTTATGCCACGGTGCACATCTGGATGCAGGATAGCAAATCCTGGGAAGTGAGGGAGTTGAATCCCAGCTCACGAGTAGCTGCTCAGCCCCTTCCTGAGCATCAGCAATGCAGATTTGTATCTGAGATTGCCCTGGGAGCTCATAAACCACCATTCCTCTGTGCTGCCCCCTCACCCCCAGGATTGAATAGTCCCCACTTCCCCTCTTTCTATTTTAAAGTTGCTCTTAGCTGCAGGTTATTATTTGTCCCATAATTGCTTTTGCCTGCAGGAAAGGATTTGTCATAGAAAGGACGTGCCATGTAGCTACACTTCTCTGCCTCATTTACTCGCCCATCAAGAGGCCTCAAGTCAAGCTACAAATAGAGTTGCCTCAATTTCCTATTAGGAAGAAGATCGATAGCTCCAACCTGCTGCTTTTCTTGGCCTCATTTTCTCTCTTGACTCCGTCCTTCCTTCCCCTCTGTTTCCCTGCAGGAACTCCCATCAATCGAATCCCCATCATGGCAAAGCAGATCCTGGATCTCTACATGCTCTATAAGCTGGTGACTGAGAAAGGAGGGCTGGTGGAAATCATCAACAAGAAGATCTGGCGAGAGATCACCAAAGGCCTTAATTTGCCCACCTCCATCACCAGTGCCGCCTTCACTCTTCGAACCCAGTGAGTCCTGGAGGTCCAACAGCACGGATGTGAACACCCGGCGGGGATTGGGGAGGGCAGAGCAGGGACTGGCATGGAGATGTTGAAGGTTTAATTCTGCCCTGTGCCTTCCCTGCCTCAACTGAACTTAATCTCCTTGGGGCTGTGTCTCTGAAGAGAGCACTGACACAGGAAGGGAGGGAAGGGAGAGGCCTCCTGAGCTGTAGGCATCAAGTATGAACTTGATCGTTTTGTGTCTGTTACCACTACTGCCATGTGGAAACTTGGATTTAGCGCCTACTTACTGTGGGAGTTGCTTTCTGACCTGTAGTACTTCACACTGAGGAGGCAAAAAGAAGTTGAATAAGAAGAGGAGGAAGAATGGTGAAAGTAAGCCCATTGTGAAAGCACAGGGTGAAGCTGCGCTTTAGTGACCTGAGCATGGAAGTCCAGGCTTTGGGAACCCACCCCAGCCCTTGTGCAAACTCAGTTGTCTTGGAAGTTAATAGACCCTCTGTTGCCATTCCTGCAGCCTTGGTACAAACAGGCTGTTCTCCAGCCTGGAGTCTGGCGAGAGCAGTGAGATTTGGTGCTGCCCAGTACAAATGACAAGGGAAATTCCTCAAACTTCCCTCTTTGTGTTGAATGTTCTGGCCCAAGACCTTCTTTCTTGTCAGTTCAGGTGGTATCTCAGTTGTAAAGCACTTCTGGATGATTCTTTTCTGCCCCTGTGGGTGTAGTAGTTTGTAAGTGGGTGCGTTCCTACCGACATTGAGTAAATTCAGAGTTTCTTTGAGCTGTGCTCCACACCCACCCTGCTCAATCCTTATCAAACCAAGCACGGCAGTGGTGGTGATATGCACACAAAGACTCCAGATCTGTGGAGGACCTCAGTCTGAAAGCCTTCCTGAATAATTCCACGTGCTATTGAGTGCCCCTGTGCTCCCCTCTCCACAGGTACATGAAGTACCTCTATGCCTATGAATGCGAGAAGAAATCCCTCAGTTCTCCTGCTGAGCTTCAGGCTGCAATCGATGGCAACAGGCGGGAAGGCAGGCGGCCCAGCTACAGCTCCTCTCTGTTCAGCTACTCCCCCACCACCACGGGGCCTCCTTCCCTCCTGTCTCCCCCTAAGATCCGCTTCCCCATCATCGGCGTGGCGCCGGGCAGCGGGACCAGCAACCCTCGGGTGTCTCCAGCAGCAGCCGTCAGGAAAGGTCAGTGACTTCCACAGCAAAGAGGGGGGTGAGTTAAGAGGTGCTGGCACTGAAACATGGTTGTTTCCTGCCTTACCCACCCAGAGGACTTTGAACTTGAGGATAGTGGGGCTTTAACGGCTTAGGGTTTGCCTGTGGTTTAAACCATGCTTTAGGAAGGGCTGTGGGGGGGACTAAGGCTGAGAACATTGGGGCTGTTCAGCCTGGAGAAGAGAAGCTGCGTGGAAACCTCAGAGCAGCTTCCAGTGTCTGAAGGGGGCTACAGGGATGCTGGAGAGGGACTCTTCATCAGGGACTGTAGTGATAGGACAAGGGGTGATGGGTTCAAACTTAAACAGAGCAAGTTCAAGTTAGATCTAAGGCAGAAGTTCTTTCCTGTGAGGGCACTGGCACAGGGTGACCAGAGAAGTGGTAAATGCTTCATCACTGACAGTGTTCAAGGCCAGGTTGGACAGGGCCATGGGAGCCATGGTCTGTTGTGAGGTGTCCCTGCCGATGGCAGGGGGTTGTAACTGGATGATCATAACGTCCTTTCCAAGCCAAACCGTACTGTGATTCCCTTCGCTAGGTGACGGTGTGCCCTTGACTGTGTCTATGCCAAATCGTATTGCTGTGCCAGTGACCTTGGCTAGCCAGCAGGCAACTGTGGCAGCAAGAACAGCCACCCTGGAGCAGCTGAGGGAGAGGCTGGAGTCGGGGGAGCCTCCAGGGAAGAAGGTGTCCCGGATGAGCGAGGAGGAGCAGCGGCTTGTGCAGCAGGCTCTTCAGCGCAACCTCTTCAGCATGGCGCGGCAGATCCCCATGAAGATCAAAATCAATGGCAAGGGTAAGCAGCACCTCCGCATGCACAAAATGCCTTTGCAGGCTACAACAGGGAGGGAACTGCTCCTGATCCTGCATGCCAGACACCTCTTTGCACACAGGTTTGGTTGTCTCCCTGGATACCAGGCCGAGGTCACTGTCAAGGAGCTGTTAAAATGGAGCATAACAGCAGAGCTGTAGATTTTACTTATTGATGCGGAATCCAGCATCATCTGACTCCAACCCGGATGCAGAAGCACCCCAGCTTCAAAAAGCTCTGCATCTAAGGTGCTAAAACCCACTTGAACCACACCACAAGGCCATTACTCTGTGCTTATGATCTCCTGTGCTGGGCACAGTGAGATTGCTGCAGGACTCAAGCTGTTACGTCTCCACAGAGCTTGGATGTGTGCCATAGGTTGGTGGTGGTCTGGGCAGTGCTGGGGTAATGGTTGGATTTGATGATCTTAAAGGTCTTTCCCAACCTACCTGATTCTATGGTTCTATGACTGGTTTCAGCTGATGCTAGCTCAGTTGTCCTTGTAGTGCTGTTTTGTGCTGTAAGGATGCTCCTTCCTTCATGGGAAGCACATGGGTCAGCTGAAATTGCTTTGGGCCACGCTTCCTACCCCGTCCTGTTTAATACCTGGTGTATATGTCAGGTCCAAGAGCATGGCTTAATCTAGCCAAAGGCAGCCCTGATTCTGCAGTGGGTAGAGATGTTTTGGAGGGGAAGCCCATCATGTTCCAGATGCTCAGTTCTTCCCTGCCCTGCTCTGAGTCTCAAACCAGCCCTGTGCTGCAGGGAATGACTTTCTCTCCTCTCCTGCTCAGGAGCCCTTTGAATCAATCATGCAGGTAGCATCTCTGTCTGTGTGGGTAGCAGGCTGTCCAGCTTTAGGCATCCTTTGTTAGGTGTGATGAGGAGGCCACAAAGACCTGTGTATCTGTAGGGGGCCCAGTGGCTTTCAGCAAGTCAGGTGATTGCTACCAACATCTGCTGCAGCCCTCCACAGCCTCCAGGCAGAGAACTCCTGGCAAGGCTGGGTTAGAAGGTCGCCTGTGAGCAGCATTCATGGCCTGAGAAATGCACTCCTGAAATGCTTTGGAGAAGGGGAGTCGCCCTGGAAAGGTCACGTTGTCAGGATCGATACTCTTAGATGGTGGCTTCAAAAGCTGATTAAGTGCCCTGGCTCCTTTACCTGTCCCCGGGGCTGCACTTCACTGCACAGGCAAAGCCTCCACAACTGTCATTCCCAGCAGCTGCTTCCTCCAAACCTTTTGATCCATTGAAATTAGAGGTCTCAGCCCCACTATTAATTGTACATTTGGATGTAGGCACAAGGCCGGGCAAGTTTGGCATGGCTTAAAGAAAGGGAAGCGTTCTTCTCAAGGCCTTTGCTAGCAGTGCTGGTAAATGCTGTCTAGAAGCGCTTGGCAGAAGTATATGCAGCAGAGAGAATCAGGGCAGGATCCTCTTGGAAGCAGCAGCAGGTTGCTGTGGAATTAAATGGGATTGGGAATTCACATCAGCTTGACAGTCACCTCAATTTCACATTCACATCCAAACAAAGGATGAAACCAGTGAGAGCAAGGGAATTGAAATTTGATCAAGTGATGCGCAGTCCCTCTCATCTCACTTTGGTTTTGTTCTCTCCCCCCTGAACTTCCTACATCAAAATGCTGGGAATGATTTTGGTCTCCACAGGCTGAGCCCTCAGGATTCAATGAGCCTCTTCCCACCTTTCTTAGCTGCCCGTGGGCAAGTCTGACCTTCCCAAAGACACTGCGCTTGGAGCGATGTTTTGGAGCCTGTCACAGCTTAGAAAGGACCCTCCAGGGATGCAGAAAACCCACACTGCCACTGTATGGGCCGGGAAGCAGAGTGTTCCCTGCTTCCAGTCCTTGGCACTGTGGATGGTCCCCTCCCTCCAGTGGCCACTGGGGCTGCTGCAGCCTGAGCCCTGTGCAGGGACTCGGCAAGCCACCATGCAGCTGATGGCATCCAGCCTTGGCTCCTGTGCTGCTGCTGCAGAGGGGGATGTTAATTTGGCTTCCAGACTGAGTCAGGGAGAGGTGAATGCCAATGGGTTTAGTTCGTACTGAAACACTTAACCACCTTTGTAGACTTGTGATACATTGTGTGGGGAGAGGAGACACCGGGAGGGTCGTGTCCACCTTTGATCATCCCTGGGAGTGCAGGGAACAGGGCAGCGTCTCTCTAACCCTCACCTCTTCCTTCTTGAAAGAAGACAAAGCAGACTCAGCGGCAGCAGCGGCGCTGAACCTGTCACCTAACGGCATTGGGAGCATCAACATGTCAGTGGAGATCAACGGCACAACTTACGCTGGTGAGAAAGAACCTGGTCAGAGCCAGGCTGGTGGCACAGGGAGAGGGTGGCATGATCCCGGGGCTGGCCTTTGCCGAAGTAAACCAGGCACAACTTGCCCAGCTTGGATTGCTCAGCAGGAGGTGGTTTCTCTTGCCTTTGGTCCTAGGGATGAATGCCCTTTCCTTTTGGTGGTGGTTGTGTTAAACATCTAAAGGAAGGGACGTCTGCAGATGTGTTCATAGGAAGGAGCATTATCGCTCCTCTCCTGAGGGGTGGTTTGCTCAGGTTTACGTCGCCCATCTCTGGGAGATGGGAATTGTCCCCCTCGTGCTCTGCTCAAGCCATTCACGTCTGCAGGTCACACTGGTGACAGAGCCAAGGTAGGAGGCCTGGTGCTGCAGCACGATCAAAGCTGCTTCTCCTCCAAAGGTGCTGAAGCCATTTGAGATCTTTGCCTTCTGTAAGCATGAGCCTGCTGGAGCAAGTCCCAGGGGATCCCTCCCCGTATCCTAGTGACCACTGATGCCGCAGGCCTGCGTGGTTTTGCACCGAGCCTCTCTGTTGGGCTGTTTGGGGTTGGATGGATGCCCTTTGCTCTGTCCCCTCAGCCATCCACCCCCAGTCCCACTAACCCATCCCTTCCCCTGCCTTGCAGGAGTGCTCTTTGCCCAGAAGCCCGTCGTCCACCTCATTGCAGGCTCCAGCACCCAAAGCTCGTGCAGCAGCAGCAGCAGCTCCCACTGCTCTCCCAGCCCTACCTCATCGCGGGGGACGCCCGGCGCAGAGCCCTCCACCAGCTGGTCTCTCTGATGGAAGGCCCGGCCTCCTGTCTCACACTGGCCTCCAGCTTCCTCCCTGCCCTCCGCAGGGAGCGAGCCAGGAAGGAGTCGCACAGATTTACCTCATCTCAAGGAACCTGGTTTTGGGCTCGGCCAACAGCAAGATGATGATGATGATGCTGCTGCTGCTGAAACCTCTCTGTGCCAGCAAGTTTTTCCTCATCATCTGTTTGTCCAGCCTTTATTCTTTGTTCTCCCCTTTCTTTCCTCCCTTTTGCTTTTTGTTTTCTTCCTCCTCCCAGGGTTTGCTGTGTTCCTGTTGGGGTGGGACATGGAGGGAAGGGGGGGGCATGCCTGGCGTTTTCCAATCAGGGATCATCTCTAGGAGCTGTGGGATGGGTGAGAGATGGCCAAGACGTCACCAAGGCAGGTGGAAAGAGTTGGAGATGGGGCAGGGAAACTTGGTTCTCCTCGAACCAGCAGCCACTGGGCTCTTCCCACAACACAGCTCCATGTATTGACAATCCTGAGACCCCGTGCTCATGTGGCTTGTGCTGCAGAAGGCCAAAAGCCTCCTCGCTTTCCCTCTTCAGGCTCTGCTGTGATCTGGCGTTCGTATGTTGAACACATGCTGTTGGCTTAGGAGCCCCCTTCCTTCCCCTTCTTTGAAGCCTTGGCAAGAGGAGAGGGACCTTCTCACTGCTACATTTGACGCATAGACACATTAAAACCCATCCCATCAGCTGCTTCATCCTCCTGGCTGGTGCTGGCCTCATCACTCCTGTTGCCTTCAGACTTTTAGCCAAGTTTTAAACGCCCTTCACCTTCTCTGTCTCTCCCCTGGAGGAGCTCATCCCGCTGACATTCACCCTGGACTGCTTGTGGCTTGGTGTTTTGATCCTCTGCCCCTTGACACAACCTTAGCTTGATGGAGGCTTCCCAGGGTGACTTCCTTCTCATAAGGTGTCTTTCAGTAGCCCCTGGAAGAAGCTGTCCACATCTGGGCACCAAGACAACAGAGGGTGATACGTTGATGTAATTCAGCAGGTCTGTGGGATGTGCGCAGGCAGCATGGGTAACATCACACACATCTTCTTGTTGGTCTCTGAACAAGCCCAGTCCCCTTCAAATTGCACGTGAGCAAAAAGAAAGCAGCTCTCAGTTGAGCTGAGACCTTTTGCTCTGCTGGGTGGAAGCAGAGGAAGAGAAATCAAGCCCTTCCTTGCCCTTGTTCCCCTCAGACCTCCAGCTGCCAGCAAGCAAAGGCAGGCCCTGGCTCTCCTGATAGTGACTCCATGAGCTCAGGTGGTCTCATCCTGTCCCTCTTCTTCTTTGGCCTTTCCCACCCATGCTTTCCCCAGCCTGGAGATGGGGTGCAAGCGCCATCCTGCCCTGGTGACGTCCTTCCCATCCTCCAGACCTGAGTCAGGTTTTGTTGAGCAGATGAAATACCTCAGATATGTACTTGTTGTTGGGGGTTTTTGTTTGTTTGTTTGGGGTCGGTTGGGTTTGAGCCTCTTCAGGAAGTCTGGGCATATCTTATTGCTTGGTTTTATATGTGGTTGTGCTGACGTTGTGTTTTATTGTTTCTTTATAACTCTATCACCAAAGACAAAGTTTGGCAAAAGGCAAAGAGAAAGGCTGAGCAAAGGAGCAGTGGCTTCCCCAGCCTTCAGCCAGCGGGGGCCAACCTGAGCAGCATTGCCCTAGGACACGTGCATGGCCCAGGAGGACAGGTAGAGGTGGGAGAAGCAGGCAGGAGCGACCCCTTACTGAAAAGAGCTGCCCTTCCTGTTGGACACGAGGGTGTCTCCAAGCTCCTGGTGGCTTTTCCAAGCTCCAGCAGCTGTGCTTGCCTTTGGCAGAGGTGCTCAGGGCAGCCTGGAGGTGCCAGCTCTGCTTTAGGTGATGCGTTACGTGACACAGACACGGTTTCTGGCCCCTGGCAGCACAGCTCAGTCTTGCGGTGCTGCACCCAGCCACCACTTTATCCCATATAGAGCTACTTGTGTCAGCCCTACAAGACTAAGCCACACTGGGCAGCCTTTGGGAAGAAGGCCTGTGCTCCCAGGATGTCCTGCTCCCAGAAGCTCTTTGCTTTATACTACTGAAAAGCCATGGCTTTAAAAAGCACGGAGACAGGAGCAGCCCTGTCAGCAGCAGGAGGATTGGGCTTAAACATGTATGCAGAAATGAAGGAATTAAAGTCTCAAATGTCAGCTTTAAAGTCTCAAATGTCAGCTTCTCCTTCATAATCCCCCAGCACTCCTTGGCTGTGCTGCTGCTCTGGCCTTGAGTACTCGTGCTAAGGCTTGGGTAAGCCTCGGGCAGCACCTCCTTGTTGCAAGAGGTTCTTACACTCTCTAATGGTCAGCTGAGATACGAGGGGCTGATTGCCCCTGCTGCCTGCCATCCTGGGGCCTTGAGGAGGAAGAGGAGGATGCACGTGTCCTGAGAGAGATGCTGCTCCTGGGTACCCCAGTTCCCAGCTGGGCATGGGGAAGCCAAGCCGCTCCCCGGCTGTGGCGCGGTTGCTTGGCAGATCCCACGAGGCCCCCTCCACGTTTCCTCCTTGGAGAGGATTTTCCAGCCTCTGGGGCTCATTCGGATTGTTGGGGTTTTCCCTTTTTTATTCAGTTTTGGTTTTTCTTTGGGGGTGGGGTTTCCTCTGAGTGGGACTGGGGCACTTTTTGCTTTCCTTATGCTTTCTTCTCTGGTCCTGGGGAGCAGAGGTTTAGTAATGGGTGGTTTTGCTTATGTATCACATGCTAACATTGTGTGTTCTTGCACAGAAAGGCACTCGAATCACTGAACTGCTCAAACAGCTCTGACACTACTAGAGTATTAATGTTTATAAGCTTTACACAACTAGACTGGAACTAGACAGGGACTAACAGATTGTTTTGTATCCGATTCAGGGAAAGAAGCAAGTCGGGATGCGTAACAGATACCTCAGTAAAAAATAAGCTGCGACAATAAACTGGTCCTTCCTCAGCACACGGTGATGAGGATGGACCCCTCAGACTGTGAAGAGTAACCCTTCCCCTAAGCCCGGCTTTAACACTGGCTTAACCCTTGTTTTGCTGAGCTCCAGATCTACTGAGGTGCCTGGCTTTGGGGCCAGGGTTACAGAACCCAGCAGCAGGGATGGGGCAGAGGAGGCAGGGAATGCTGAGTGAGGATGGAGGATCCCTCCTCGCTCCGGATGCCCTTCATTTCACTCGCCCGTGTTCGATTGTAGAGTTCTCAGGGTTTTGATGCTGCGGGTAGGCCTGCTCCTCGGGTGAAGCGCTCTGCTTTGCTGAAGGCTCTCTCCAGCTCCAGACCAGCCAAGGTTTTGCAGCGAGCAGCCAAAACTCATACACCAAAACTAGAGAGGCCCCACGCAGCCTCTGATGCTGCTGCTGCAGGGGGGGAGTCACCAGCGGGGTTCAATGTCCAACACCGAAACCACAGAACCAAACCTGCTTCTCCTCCGGCAGCTCCCAGTGTCCGTTGAGCTGGGAAAGGGGGAAGAGGTGAGGGGGAGGCTGCTCTGCTCCCAAAGTGAATGTGAACGCCCCATGCCTGTGTGCGTGCTCCATAGGGATTCACATCGGAACACCGGTTCTCCAAGCAGCTGCAGCAGCCTTGCTACTAGTTTTCTTAGCTATTTAAAAAGAAGATAACTAAATAAAGGTGTGATAGCCTAGGCGGTGGATAAATACCTCAACGTCTCCTTCCAACACGTGTCTGTATATGTTGTTGTTGGGTTTTTTCTATCTTACAGGTTATCTGAATGTTTATATTCCAATAAACTTCTACCTCTTCACACACTGCCCCTGCGCGTCTCCTCTGTCCCGGGGGGCCTCACTCCAAGAGGACTTCAGTGTTTCCCAGCCCCCTTCTTCATGCCACGGTGGTGTTCCTGTGGGCTGGAGGAGGTTTGGGTCCTTGCAGGGCTTTGTGTTCCTGGTTTGGGTGTGAGACCTCACTTGGAGTATTGTGTGCAGTTGTGGTGTCCTCAACATAAATAGGACATGGAACTGTTGGAACAAGTCCAGAGGAGGCCGTGAGGATGATCAGGAACTGGAGCACCTCCTGTATGAAGATAGGATGAGAAAGTTGGGGCTGTTCAGCCTGGAGAAGAGAAGGCTGCGTG
>JAOEHY010002967.1:49627-65672 GCA_025447955.1 Psilopsiagon aurifrons | reverse complement strand
TCTTGAAAATGGGGGTTATGTTTCCCTTTTTCCAGTCATCGGGAACTTCACCTGACTGCCATGATTTTTCAAATATGGTGGACAGTGTCTTAGCAACTTCATTTGCAGCTCTTCAGGACCCATGGATGGATTTCATCAGTTCCCAGGGACTTGTGTGTGTGTGTGTGTGTGTGTGTGTGTGTGTGTGTGTGTGTGTGTGTGTGTGTGTGTTCAGGTTCCTAAGATGGTCTTGAACCAGATCCTCTCCTACAGTGGGCCCAGGGTCTTCATCCTCAAAATCCCTGCCTTCCAAGACTTGGGTGGTGTGATCAGAGCATTTGCCAGTGAAGACTGAGGCAAAGAAGTCATTAAGAGCCTCAGTCTTTAGATTTTAAATCTAATGTTTTCATTTATGACAGGGAAAAGGCTGTGGTTAGTTCCCATTTATAAAATCTCCTTCTACTAAAGGCAAACTGAGGGAGTGGTGCCACCAACAAAAACTTTCCATCTAAGAAGCAGACTCCATCGTATGTTCTTGCTTGGATGGCTCTGAAATCTGTAAAAGTTGCTTCAGTTTCGAGTATTTGTACACACTTCTCTTTGCCAGCTGCCTGGCAGTGATGTCAGCATATTGCTCATCAGATTGTACTGTAGCCAGCAGCAGTGGAGGTATGGAGAGCTGAGGAGAGAGGGGCCTTGCCATCCAGGGGAAGTTAGTACTGCAAAATAAATAGGTGACTACACTGCAGCATGTTGGAATGCTGGAAGTCAAGTCAGGTTTTGTCTGAGGGCATTTGTTCCCATTAAGCATCATTTGTCATCACCGATGCCATTAAGCATACCTAAATAGAGCAGTTCCTTGCATCCAAGTGTAGCTGCAGCAGTAAGTGCGTTCTCACTCATTTATTGTAGGTGACTGCAGAGTTTTTCTTTAGCTCATGAAGAAATTACTAGCTCTGTGGCCTCTCAGCGGGTTTGGGTTCTTTTTCTGTGACATGAGTCAGGAATATTCATTTAATGAAATCCTTCAATTTGAAGACAGACTATGGGTGATTCCTGAATTCCACGGAAGTGGTGACTGTGTGGGTTCAGCCAAGTCTTGTGCTTGCTCAGGGCTTCCATTGCTGTCCATGCTGTGTCCTCATGCACCTCCACAATGTTATTCATGCATGTGCTTTCTTGGAATCTTGCATAAATATTTAGCAGTGTGCTAATTATATAGCTTCAAGGAAGATTTCTCTCTAAATATTAAATAGCTCTCTTGTCTGCAAGACTGTGCTTGTGATGTAAAGTGACCTGGAATTTGCAGCCTAGCTTTGTTTTACTCAAAACCTGCACACTGCCAACATCTGCTGTTTTAAATTGCAGAAGTGGTTATCTGTTTGTAAAACCTAGTCTTTAGCAAAAAATAGTGAAGCTGAAACTATGAGAGCATATACTTAATTATGATGGACTAACTAGTAATTGTTTCTGGAGCACCACAGGTAGAAACCTATAATGCATTTCAAAGCTGGTTCATCTAATTGATTTCAGTACAAGAACAAATTATTTTGTCTTTCAGCTGTGAATTTATTTTTCCCATTGCTGGTGGTGTTATATGGGCAGGTACAAAAAGTTATCCGGGTGCTAATTGAAGCAGTTATTTAGAAAACCTTCTAATTGGACCCTGTGCTGATGTAAAATCAGAACATGCTGTAACAGAGTTCTCACAGAACAGTGGAAGTGGGACGGCAACCTCTGAGATTGCCCAGACCAACCACTCTGCTCAAAGCAAGCTCACCTAGATCCAGTTGCCCAGGACCATATCCAGTTTTGAGTATCTCCAAGGATGGAGACCCCCCCAGTCCCTCTGGACAGCTTGTTTCAGCATTTGATCAGAGTGAGGAAGCTTGTTCTTATGTTTAAATGGAATTTATTGTATTTCAGTTCTGTGCCCGTTGCCTTTTGCTCTTTAATGAGGACCACTGAAAAGATCCTGTCCCCATCTTCTTTGCACCCTCCCTTCAGATATGGATAAAATCCTTCTGAAGCTTCTCTTCCCCAGGCTGAACAGTCACAGTTCTCTCAGCTGTTCCATATATGTGAGATACTCCAATCCCTCAGTCATCTTCATGGCCTTATGTTGAACTCTTTCAAGTATGTCCATGTCTCTCTTCTGGGAACTGGACCCAGCACTCCAGATGTGCCTCCTCAGTGCTGAGTAGAGGGGAACAGTCACCTCGCTCAATCTGGTGGCAGTGCTCTTCCCAGGGAAGCCCAGGAGGCTGCCAGCTGCCTTTGCTGTAGGGGTGTGTAGCTCATGCTTAACTTGGTGCCCATGAGGACCCCTGAGTCCTTTTCTGCCGCACTGCTTTCCAGGCTGTTGGCTGCCAGCATATAGTGGGGCATGGTTCTGTTCGCCTCCATGGCGGGGCTCCACACTTTCTTGAACATCAGCAGCAAGCTTGAAAATGAGTTGCTAAATGGGTCACATTTATGGTGCTGATTGCAACGAATGTCTCTTAGTGGTCAGTGAAAAGCTGGTTAACAGGTATTTTTTATGCAAAATATTTGTATGAAATGTTGTGCTTTGTCAAAATATGTAAACGGGTTATATATACATATTTTCATAGAAGATCTAATATTGGACAGAATTAAAACTGCACAGATTATATAGCCCCTCTGAACAATGCATGAGGAGTTATTTCACAGTTGCGGTAATTGACTGCAAAGCCATTGTTGTGCTTGACAGCAAAGTCATTAAATCTACCAAAATCTTTCATCTCCCTTTAGATATCTGGCTGTGTCAAGTACTACTCTGCCAAACAGGGTCCTTTAATTCTTTTATGAAATTAAGCTTCTGTTAAAATGGGAGGCTTACCTCTGGGCTGATTCTAAAACTGATGTTTCAGAATAAATGTGCAGTAAAGCTGCTTTTTTTCTCCAGGAAATTTTAAATTAGAAACCCCAAGGCATCCTCTGTTGCAATTAAGTTCTATCCAGCTGTCACTGATGCAGTCTGAAATGCTCAGGTTAGCTGGTTTTAATCTGGTACTGAAATGGGTTATTGTGTTCATTTAAGAGCTGATCCTGAGCAGCAGAACAGAAGTCGATTTCTTTTGATTTGTCTGGACATTATAAAGCTTAGTGTAACACTTTGGTGTAGAAATTCAAAAGGCTTTGTTGTTTTCAAAGGGAGGCAGAACATAATTCAGTGTATTGGTGCTATCCAGCCCTCCCTGTCTGCAGACAGTGGTGATGTGGGCTTTCTCAGCACTCTGTGAGGGCACCTCAGCTGCAAATAAGAGAGAATACCTGGAGATTAACTATTTGTGCCTACCCTGTCCTTAACTTTCTCTGCAGGTTAGAAAGAGGTGTGTACTTAATGATACGGCTTTCTGTGATCAGAACCCCAGCCCTCAAAGAATTAGCTTGCTTCACAGGGCTATTGAGCATGAAAGGGAGCAACGAGCCATGGCTGCACACAGTGTGCCTTTCCATAGGTCTTGCGCTATGACCCCCCAGGAGAAATGGTGAGGAGCTAACAGGGTGGGGGATGCTGCCCTAGAAAAGCTGGACAGCTTCTTCTATGCTTGTGTGCAGGTGCTTGCTGCCTAGGCAAAGTCCAAGGCTGCCTTCAGGCAGAGGAAGGGTAGTTGGTAGAGGGGGAAGCTGCATTGACCAGCCAGGGTTTCATGTCTGAAGGTCCATAGCTTGTTCTTTAACATTTAATATTTAGTTGCTATCCTGAACTGCACCTTGTAGGTGTAGAATACAACAGTGTCGATACCTTGGTTTAGTATACATATATATTGGATGTTGTATAGGTAACTATTGCAGTTGCACGTGTTACAATTAAATAACTTGAGACTCAACTAGAACGCTGTAGTCAGAGTGAATATGTGTGTGTTTATCATGCATATTCTGATACCAGGTTTTTTTCTGTTTATTTGCTAATCCAAATGCAAATCACTTTCCTGGCTTTGAGAGCATCTTAATCCTGCTGTGCAGCAATTGATTTTTAGTTAGTCAAAATCTGGATTGAGCCTGGGAAGTGTTGAAGGCAGGGTGCTAAAGTCTATGAAATGGCCTAAAGACAGAAATAGCAGCAAAATATCTAGACATTTTTAACGTTTTTTTCCACAAATTAACTTTGCTGAACTACGAATGATGTGAAAAGCAGTTTAATTTCAGGCATATACACAACATCGAATTTTCCTAATTTCAGCAAGTCCATGCACTGCATCTGAAATCTGCTAGAAGTGCGTTTGTGTGTGCAATTAGGCATGGAAACTATTGGAGTCATGAATTCCTTAAAAAAAAAAAAGTCTTACATTAAAGAACATGGGAAAGGGAGATGGGTATCCTGCATAGAAATGTTTGCTCATGCTAACTGAATTATCAAGTTGGTTTTGTATTCTGTTGGCATTAGATGACCCAGTTAATACAGAATTATCCTTAAAGGCAGGAGAAGATGCTTGTTACAGAGAGAGGCCTGTGACTAAACCAGGAAAGCTCGGGCAAACTTGATTAAATAACCCATTGCTGCTCTTCTTTCCCATCAATTTTCAGCCCCTCCAAGGGATCACAGTACACAGTTCTAGGTCAGTGCGACAGTGTGAGTTCCGCAGTTAGATAGTATGGGCAGGCCTACAAGTTGTGTCTCTCCTTCTCTTGCCTTTCCCTGCCTCCTTGTGATTTCTTCCTAGTAATGCCTTTGTAAAACATTGGGGTTACAATAAATTGCTTTATTAAAATGTTGTCCAGTGCTGAGGTTACAGTGTGGAAATGACAACTGAGAACAATTCGTAGCATGCCGTAAACCAAGTAATTGTATGGGAGGAGCAGCTGGTGAGGTGCGGGGTGGAAGGTGACTGCTGAGAAAGCTGGGCAGATCCCTCTGGAATTGGAGACTTTGAGGCTAGAGCTCAGCTGGGAGCTGGGTGCTTTCTGGTTTTGGGCTTTCTCACACGCCCTATGTGTGCCTGGCTTCAGAGCCAATAGCATTTGATGGTGGAAGGTGTCCATGGAGCCCATCAGCGTGTCCAGACAACTGCATTTTGGTTATTGTAAGAATCATAGAATGGCTTGAGTTGGAAAGGAACTTAAAGCTCATCCAGTTCCAACCCCCTGCCTCGGGCAGGGACACCCCCAACTATACCAGGTTGCTCCAAGCTGCGTCCAGCCTGGCCTTGAACACTTCAGAGGTGGAGCAGCCACAGCTTCTCTGGGCAACCTGCTCCAGTACCTCACCACCTAGACAGGAAATACTTTCTTCCTCATATCTAATCTAAATCTACCCTCTTTCAGTTTAGAGCCATTGAATAAAAAGTGATAAATGTGGGTGCGGCAGAGCATGACTTGTGATTCACATGCATGCTTAGTAAATCAAAATAGGTTTGAGAGGGGGCTGGATTTCTGTTCTGTCATTTTAACGCAAGCAGTTTTTGTACCAGATGTATGACTGCTGCATCTGAAATTTATTCCTTGTTGGACGGAATTAGGTAGAGGCAGATTACAGTGCTTGTGGGAGCCAAGGCAAGGTCAAAAGCAGTGGGCCAGGCACTGAGCAACTAAATCAAAAAGAGAGTGGCAAGGAGAGGAAAGATGGAGAGGAAGAGCAAAGTGCCAGGAGATGTGTGTGAGGTTCATATGAAGGCACTGCAAATCCTTTCACACAACTATTCCTCTGTTTGGGCATTTGTATGCCGCAGGCATTGTGAAAAAGCATACCTGTAGGCATTTGTTACTTGCCACTTTTGCTAGTAAAGATGTTGCTCCATACTGTAGCAGATTTCCAGTGCGAGTAATTAAAAACAAATAGCAAAACCAAAGCAGATCAAAACTCATCTCTTGGTCACTATGGCAACCGTGAGTTCACGGATGGGTTTAATTTCTGCATGCTCTGTCTGCATTTCAATACCAGGTGTCTCAGGGATGGTTTATGTGTGAAAATAAGGGAAACTGAGACACTCTAGCTGGGGTTTTCAGATCTATCTTTCTCCAGGGAAATTGAAGATAGATGTAGATATACAGTAAACATTGGGCTTGGAGAATGGTCTGTTAATGGCATATCTTTTTTAAACCTGAAAGCTGCTGAGCCTTAAGGGAACATTATAGTCTTAGTTTTATGTTTGTTTATTTTGGTTTCAGAGTTACTTCACTCTCAGTAGCAAACTTAAACTGCTAGGAAATGTGTTTGTTTCTTTCCATATAGCAGCTCTGAACTTCCTCCACTGTCACCATGAAGTGAGAGAGAGAATGGCTGCCTGTAAAATGAATGTTTTTATTTCAGTATCAGGTTAATAGGAATATATTTATCATGAAAAGAAATCTTAATTAGTATTTATTTATTGCATTTTTCAGGTGCTGCTAAATCCAGTCCAGCTTCTAAACCAGGATCAACACCTTCTCGCCCATCTTCAGCAAAAAAAGCTGCACCAAGCAGCTCAGCATCAAAATCAGATAAAGATTTGGAAACCCAAGTCATACAGCTCAGCGAACAGGTAAATTTGCTTTTGGCACAAAATTAGATGCATTCATTGTCACAGGCAGGCACGAAATATATTGCCCTCTGTTGAATGATGCTCTCCACAATTATACGGGGACAAAAGATTGAAACAGCTCAGCTAGGAAGGTAGAAAAATAAAAGTGATTTATTGTTAAACCCAGCATCTGACAGAGATGCCTGGTGTTTGCCAGGATTTTTTAAAGGTCATTTTAGGAATGACAGGTGAGTTTTGCTGAAGTTACGAGATGCAGAAATGTATCTTTTCTTTCACTCAGGTAAGAAAAGCCCCAATAGTCTTTGCTCTTGGGTATTACAGATTTGAAATAAATCATCTCAGTGTGTCATTGTGGAGAAAATAAGCCTGTTTATAATACCAAGGTGTCAGAGATTTACAGCTGAATCGAGACTAGTTCATTGCACTCTGCTTTGTGTAAGGAAGGCATTAAGAGCATTTAATTTAAAAATGTGATCTACCTTTGTGAGAATACTTAATAATATTGCAGAACACTACAATATAACTAATAAAACTTCAGGATTTCTTTACTCTTAGGAATGCAAGGGCTTAGTTTTCATTTATACTATGGAGCTTTACACCACTGTGTCATTCCTGGATGTGCAACTGTGTCTGCACTGGGCATGAATAAATGCATCTGGCCCAAGACTGTGATGTTGGAATAGTTTAAATGCAAGTAGTATAAATGAGGCCTGATCCCTGTATTTGTCCTGGATGAGGGAAAATGGAAAGTAAAAACGTCCTATTTTAGAGTCTGAGCTGCTTGGCAGCTGCATTCAGGAAGAAGTTGTTACTCTGGATCAAGTATAATTTTCCGCAATTAAGGGTATTTCAGTTTCAGACTTTCATTGAACCAAACAACAAAGATTTCAGTTTGTTGGGGCATCATTTGCAAATTCTTGGTTGCTGTTGCATACTTAAAGGTGGTGGATGGATAGCCACATCCCAAACACAGCATTCTGTGGATTCAGGGTGAAATTCTGAGCAGCAGAGAACACAACAGGGGCCACCAGCCTTCCAAATGGGCTTTTGATTGTTCCTGTAACAAAAAAGTTTTGAGATGTTCCACAAGGAATGGATGTATATATGTTTCATGGAAGCTTTTTTTCTTTTTAATCAATGTAAGAGTGGAGTTCAAATGTCAGCTTGATGCACCTTAAACCGTGACATTTGTACTCAGAAGTCAGGATGAGTTTGCTTCAGGACAAAGAGTTGGTTTGGATCTGAGCAACAGCAAAATATTTGATCTTTACTAAAATAGGCAGTCACTATCACATCCACTGCTAATGTATTCCTAACACGTTCCATGTGTGAAAACCTTAAGCTGTATATACAAATAACCCAGAGGAAAACTGATGATTTCTCCCATCGCCAAAGAGGAGAAGAAATTCTGTGGATTTGGAAAGTTGGTGTTTTAGTAGCTTGTTTTTAAGAGGCCTCTTCTAGCTAGAATGATCTGGAAGGCTTTTTGACGCTGGCAGCATTTTGGATCTCATTTCCCACTAATGGTTACTTATGCACCCTGGGCATGTAACAGGAGCCAAAAAAACTAAGCTGCAAGGAGCTCTGAGCCAGGTTTTTCTGACCCCCAGTCTGAACATGCTGAAAGACCCAAATTGCCCATTTTTAACCACTGTCCAGCAACAGGGAGATGAGGGCAACAGCCACTTCTACCCAGTTACTGTCTTGATTATGAGTAAGAAATATTGACTGGTGTCTGTGGGTTTCAAATTCCTGTATGGCTGTAACAAACTCTTTTTTCAGCCCTGTCATGCATGGCAGCTAAGGGACAGTGAAACATCTGAACTCCCATGCAATTTGTAATGGTAAAAATTTAAGTAGCGGGGATGTCTGTGCTAGGAAATTGACCACTTCCAAGGAATGTCACTGTGCACTGGAGCTTGATTACCCATAGCATTAAAATACTGAAGTGGTCCCTGCTGTGGTTTTGGTCTGTGTCAACTAACACTTTCCAAAGAGTTTTTCTGAGTACAGATGAGGAGATGACACAGACCAGGGACCTTTATGTATGGAGAGGGGACCCTTACATATGGAGAAGGGACCTCTATGTATGGAGAATGGTCCTAAGAACTGTTAACTGTATGGTAACATGCAAATAGTTTCTGAAAACAGCTCCAACTTGGTTGCATGTCTGCAGTATGTGCTTAATCTTCAACTTGGTTCTCCAGCCCTGTGAGTTTCATACTACCAACAAGAGCAGTCAGAGAAAAGACCAGTTAGTATGAGCTGCTGCCTTTGCACCAGTTAACTGGATTGCAGAGAAGTACTTCTGGTCCAGAAACAGAGCATGGGAGTCAACATGCACTGCTCCTTATGCAGGATCAACTTTTTGACCTGTTCATAGAAGCAAAAGGTAGGGTGTGGATATGCTAAGTATCTGAAGAAAAACAAATTAATCCATCACGGACAGGTAGCTGATATGTAACTGAAGAAGAGCATATCTGCTTTGGTAATAGCAACATTTACTGTATACTTAGCTAATCGACTATGTGCATATATGCATAGTTTAATGATTCTTTTTCTTAAAACGGGGTGAATGTGACAGAATGAAAACAGGAGAATGCCTTCATGTATGTAAATCAGAAGTGGAGATAGTCTGGGCAATTGGTTGCCAATGTTTCAGCTGAAGTTCATTGTTTTCCCTAACTCTAGCAAGAACAGAGCAAAAGATCTGGAAGCAGTTTCGTTCTTGTTCTGTTTGGGTGCAGGTGTCACTCTCAAGGAACATGCTGCTGCAGATCCAGAAGACATGTCTTAAACATGAGGTCTTCATCTATAGGCCAAAATATTGTAAACTCTTGTTCCATTTTGCTATTCCTACTTTCATGAAGAAATGTTTAATTTTAAGGTGACTGGTCATTGCATCAATCATAGATTCAACTGCTAAGGGAAGACTTGGGTGTCACACTCAGGCAGCTGGTCAGAAACGGGTCAGTACATGAATTTGATGCTCTGAGATTCTGTCCTGATAACAGGTCAGTTCTGCTGTCTGATACCTCTGAAAGTGCAATCAAAGGTCAGAAAAAGGCATTGCCAGCTCAGCAGTTATGGAGAAATGAACTGCTAGGATTTAGTAGACTGTCAAAGCATTGTTTGAACCTTACTGGTATTTTCACTAGTGAAGGAAATAAATTAGCTTGCAGTAAAACAGGTAACACAGAGCGTTCTATTAAATGGTATCAGTTCACTGAAATGTACTCTGATGAGATTTAATTTATTTAGCATGTTTTATTTAGAAAATCGTTTGTGTAATTGCAGGCCTTAAAATGTGGATGTTAATTTGGCTGTAGTTTGGATGTGATTGGGGTCAGTTTGCTTACTGAAGGCAGTTTCATCTGTGATTATTTTGGTTGGTTGTTACATTGCTGTCCTCTGAATTTGCAAGCCACTGACATTATCCTGATTGTGTGTACTCTCGTGGACAGTAATTTATCTATTATGCTCCCACAAAATTGTTCTATAAGTAAGTGTGTATATATATATATGTATGTATAAAAATGTATTGTAACATCTTGCATGAATGATGAGGCTTAATCATTTACAGCTATGTTGCCCCTAAATGATCTGTGGCAGTCCTAGTGATTGAGACTGACAGTATAGCTTGAAGACTTACGAGCAAGATTGCAAAGAGAAAGGTACTTGGCATTTGAGAGAATCAGATCAGAACGTTCATGATGCAGCCAGTCACGGCATCAGAATGTCGAAACATGGCTCTGTAACATTATGGTAAGTGAGGGGGCAGAAAAGGAGAGGTGAAAAAACAATACAGCACTCCTCACATTTGCAAATAAGGAACCTTTTAGTTTCCTAACTAGACTGTTTCCCTTAGTAAGCTTTTCTGCTAGATCTATTAGGTGAGGAAAATACTGTAGGTTTCCCAACAACTACGCATTAATCCAGCAAAATAATGCAAGTACTGAGCTGGAAGTTTAATTAATTGCCATCACATGACACGTCTGGAAGCCTTGTTAGGAGGCAGGACTTAGAATAACAGAATAGTTCATAGCCCTGATCCCTGAACTGCTGCTTTGAGGCTTCAGTGAAAAAAGGCACCAAGAAAATTGACCGTTAAGGATCAAGGTTAAGACATAGCTAAGAGGTGCCATGGAGGAGCCTGGTTTACTATTGTCTGTTGTGTAGGGCTCAATCGAGCACTTCAGGAAAAAAGTGGATCTCATTTTAAGCTGTAAAATTGAATACCTATTTTAAGATTGTTTAGCATGCATGATTATAGGCTGAGTTATTTTGTCTTTAGTGCACCTCAGCTGATGCATCACATCTTGGTTTATATGCAGGTACATTCATTAAAACTTGCACTTGAAGGCGTGGAGAAGGAAAGGGATTTCTACTTTGGCAAATTAAGGGAGATTGAACTTCTCTGCCAAGAACACGGGGGAGAGAATAATGACCTTGTGAATCGGCTAATGGAAGTCCTTTATGCTTCAGACGAGCATGTAAGTTCAAGCTTAATGCCTTTTATTTAGACAAATTTCGGTAATTTATTGTCACAGTATTGAGTCATGTCCTATATTTTGGTTGGCAGAACTGTAGCAGCTGGATTTCCATACCTTCTCTGCTGTAAAACAAGTTTGCATTTGCAAGCAACTGACTTTTCTACTTAGGGAAGGGATTCAGGAGGCTGGTTGCTTTTTGCTGCTTTCAGTGTAGGTTTTGTATTCTAGGTTTGCTGAAGCTGATCTGAAAGAGTGTGTATCGCAACTTTAAATTGGTTTCATATGGTTCTGAGCCTTAATTTTGTGGTTTTGCCTTCTGCCTTTCTGCATAAAGTCTTTTACTCATGCTCTTCAACGTGTTGAAAATGACAGAAATTCTGACAGAGGTGCTGTTCCGTGTCTACAGCTGCGAACCTTCTGTAGCCCATGTGGCAGTGTTGTAATATGTACGATGCAGGCTGCCAAATACATAATTATATCTGCAGAGATAATGCTCTTTAGCATTTCTTCTATCCTGTTGCTATATGCAAAATGCTTCCTTGTGCAAACCCAATAATCCTCTTTTACCAAAACTTCAGAAATGTGTTGTCTGCAGAAATAAACAAGAATCTCATTGCATCTTAGTGCTGTAGACACTGAATAAGAAGCTGCAAAGGGTGCTGGTTAAATTCTTCAGATATATACAGGGATAATGATTCAGTGGAGATTTAGCTGAACTACTCCCATTCATGTGAACTAAATCCCTGTATGCATTGTACTGATGATTGACCCTTCAGTCTCAGGTGAATGATGGCTTTGGCTCCAGAGTGTTTGAGCATCAACTTAATCTCTTGACAGCACTGTGGTACCATAGGCTGTCTTACATCTGTTCCCAGAAAGCTGTTGCAGCAGTAGTCATCAGACTTCAAATTTTACATCAAAAGTAGTGCTGCAGGAACCACTAACTCACATGCTTTTCTAAAAGACTAATAGAGCATAAATGAAAGCGAGGTGCAAAAGGGACATGAGCTTGCTACTGACAGGGGCCACTGCTCAGATGGGAAGTGACAGGGGAAAGAGTTCAACAGTGTGGGGTGAGTGTTAAAGAGGAAAAGGAGGAGGATACCATTATTTTCACAGGAATAAACAATAAGACAAATTTGCCAAGCACGTGATAACAGGCTAAAAGAGTTACATACATATAGTGGTCAGAGAAAATGTCTTCTGGATTCAAGAACAGTGATTTATTTATAAAGCAAAGCCAGAAGAATCCCCCTTCTCCCCATACCCTTACCACATCTGTCTGTCTGGCTTAAACAGCAAGTGATTCCGTGCCAAGGAATGCATTTGTTGCTTTTCTTCCTGCAGTTTTCCTTACTGGCAGAACACATTAAAAAATGTTCTACTTCGGTCCACATCCCAGTGTTTTATCTCCTTCCTCCCTCCAAGCCTTTCTCTGTTGAAACCATCATCCTTGCTTGCACATGAGCTACATATAACAACTGTGCCTTTATCTAAAACGTGTTTGCATTTGGAGGCCAGGTACATTACTCCACCAGGAGAGCACTGCTCCCCCGGAGAATAATACAGGGGCCATTCCCCATGCAATTTTTTTGGTACCTTTTAGTGGGATAGTTGATCTCCTCATCCTCTGGGGTGCATTCCCTCCTCAGCTTAGCAGATAAACCAGAATTTGCTGAGGAAAGATCCCAGTGCATTAGCCCTAAATCAGAGACACTGTTTCTCTTGCTGATGCAGATCCTGCCTACCTCTTGTTTTTAGACTTTGCTATCTCATTGTCCTGCTTTGTCCTTCAGTTGTGTTTTTCCCTATTTCTGTAATGACTTCTTCCTGAGTTAAATTCTGTATCTTGCAGCATTTTGCAGGTTAATCCATCAGTAGCAGCCGTTTGGCTTTCCCAGTCCCCAGATGGGAAATAGCCCCAATTCCCAACCACAGACAACTTCAGCATTCCCAATTTTTTCCTAATGAGTTCATTGTTAATCCAGCTTAGATTTTTCTCTTTATCTGTTTTAAAGTGTCTCAAGTATACTGAAATAAAGTGGAAAAAGATTACATTAATTCTCAGGATTTGTGACACTTATAAACGATACTGTTGCCATGAGGCTTTTCTTCAGGAAGGGGATGCACCAGAATGCAGCTCTCATACTGCACAAGTGATCCCTGACCAAAGCCTTGTGCTTGAAGATCATGACTAGCTTTGTTTTCAGTTCATACTTCAAATAACTGCCTGTTGGCAGCCTTGAATAGTTCCTTCCTAGCATCTACTGTCTTTGACGTGGCACAGAGGTCATGTCTTGTCTTTCACGCCAAATTGTTATTTGGAAGAGACAATTTATACTTAGTTTTCAGTTAAGCTTAATTTAGTCCTTCTTAAAGACAAAGAGTAAGAAAAAACTATCTGGACAGCACTTTAAGTAGTCACACCTCCCAGAAGCTCATAGGTACCCCATGAGCATTTTAGGCTGTCAGGTGAATTCTGTGCAGAATGATTCAGAATACAGGTGCAGAGTTTAGTCCCTATAAAAAGCATTCTGCAGAAGTTTGAGTATTATCGAATTGCATTGAAGAGATTTTTATCATGTTCATGTTGTGGGGTGGGCTATTTTTTTGCAGAATTCCAAGTCATAGTGTAGTTTCAACTATGTCACTTCATAAGCTTCTGCTTTGTTTAATTCAGTATATGCTAAATTTTGAAGACTGATTTAACTTTTTTGGGGGGGGCAGGGTGTCTTGATTTTGATGAGGTTTTGAGTCATACAGCACAAATATCAGTCTATTTGGGTTCCTTGTCTTTAGAGGCTCCCCTTTCCCTGTTGTGGTTCTGTTTTAAACCTCATCATTATGTCTCTGGTTTTGTAAGAGGGATGTTGCTAAATGCTAGTCTCATTTAACATTTGGTTGATCAGTCTGCAATACTTTGTAATTTTTAATTACAAATCGCTCATTTGTAATCCTGCCTCATCAAAAACGTCGAAGTTGACAGAGAACAGTGTTAAAAAAATTACGCGTTTGGGTGATGGGGAGATGTTGGCCCCTACCACTCATGCTGTGACTGCTATAGACAGCGCTGAGACCTCAGATAGTATGTAAAACATTTGATGATATGATCTTACAGTAGAAGAGATTCAAACTGATGAACCAGAAGAGGCTACGTGTCTAGTTATGAAACCCAGAGCCATGTAGGTCTTGCATAAAGCAGAAATGAACGGGAAGCTTTTGATTTCCGATATAGGCTATCCTGGCTGAGTTCAGGCAGGAGTTAGATCAAAGGTCGGCGATCCACCCATCATTTGCTCAGCTCAAGTTTTCAAAGCAATTGTTCAAAATGCAGCTGGTTTTGTATCTTTTTGCTCTAGCAGCTACTACATCTGCTGCTGCTTTTGGAAAAGCCACCCCCACCACTGGCAGCTGGTTTTTGTAAAGTCTAGCTCTTCCAATTAGAGGCACACCTGAATACCTTGAGGCAGATGGATTGAATGGTCAAAAGAGAACACAACTCATTGTGGGAGACTGAGATGGCCATGGTTTTGTGATCCAGGCCAGAAATAAATGTTCTAAATAGATCTTCTACTGCTTTCCTTATTAGGGGATGCTATTCAGGGAGATTCCATAGTCCCAAGGTAATTGAACATAGTGACTCTTGTCTTTCCCATATCATGTATTTATACAAGCTGTACATACTGAAAAGCACATGTCCAAGTCTCAGAACAGCTTCTGAAGTAGTCCCATTAAGATTTACCATTTCCATCAAAGGTAAGCCTGGCTAGAGAGGAGCCATCACTCTTCAGAGCTGCAGAGTAGGTTCCCAAACCATGCCTGTAATAGGCTTTTCCTATTATATGCATGAAAAGATAGCATGTACATGACCTATAAACTGTGCATGAGTGGGCTTTCTAATGGGTTTATCTCAGACTCTGCACACAGAGCCTATGGAACAGTTACATTTCAGAGCTGGTCACCTCACCACATAAGGAGGATCAGGAGAGACAGGAACATAGCTTGCTGTGGCTAAACAGGTTTCAGTTTTCTCAGCCCATAAGGATGTGGTGACATCTCACAGATGTCAGCTTCTCTCTGTAAAGTTCCTGTGCCCTTGCATCCCATCACAGAAGTGATTTCTAAATACTATGCAAAAAGCAGTTTTGACATGATGTACCTACTGTGCATACTAAGGACATCATTCCTCCAAGAGACGGTGCTAAACTGCAGCTGTGCTGATTGGCATGCATGGTTTCTACCTGAAAATAGCACCTGAGTGACAGAAACCTTGCTTTCAATTGAAATTTGGCTGGTTTTGTGTGATAAACAGTGGAGTATTTCCATTGTATCAGCAAATGTTAGGAACCTTCTTCTCCTGTTCTTGCCCTTTAGAAAGGTTCTATGCCAGAAGGGAATTTTCTTACTGCGTAAGCTGCTCTGAACTATTCTGAGAAAACTCAGATTATGGTCTCCCTTTTCCTTTAACTTTTGCTCAGATTTGAAAACTTGGCAGTATGAATTTTTAAAGTTTGCTGCTCAGGCTGCTTGCTCTTAAAGAAAATTGCTGTGAGAGAGGCAAGTTCTGCAGAGGTAACACATCAGGGATGCTGCAGTTTGAATGGCAGCTCAATGTCTTGGAAAAGTTTTCCTTTGGAGCTGTCTGCTAACACGAGGTGGAGTACACATGGGGGATATTTTCGGCGCACCATGCGCTGGAAAGATGGAAGCCACTTGAGAAAAGAAAGCTGTAAATGCAGCTGTGCTTGATGGGAATCCAGAAGTCAGGCAGACATCTTGAGCTCTGATAACATCCAGGTCAACTCAGGATACCAGGTCTGTTGTCTCTTATTTGGAAGCTGTTTGAAATGGGTGTCAGTGAGGATCCAGCCTTCCCTTCAGTAAAGGATTCTTCTAATGGGACTGTGTATCCAGAGGCACAGCTCTGGAAAATACTGTGCATAACATCTGCACACGGGACATGTTTATTACTGATAAGTGCTTTCAACAGTAGCTCTATAAATCACTGAAGGATTCTGGAGCACTGCAGAATCCCACAGATGTGTAGGAATTCTTGCTTGCTTCGAAAAAGTGATATAAAATTTGGAA